>PVKV010041482.1:0-11415 GCA_004027835.1 Alouatta palliata | reverse complement strand
ATCACGAGGTCAAGAGATCGAGACCATCCTGGTCAACATGGTGAAACCCCGTCTCTACTAAAAATACAAAAATTAGCTGGGCATGGTGGCACGTGTCTGTAGTCCCAGCTACTCGGGAGGCTGAGGCAGGAGAATTGCTTGAACCCAGGAGGCGGAGGTTGCGGTGAGCCGAGATCACGCCATTGCACTCCAGCCTGGGCAACAAGAGCGAAACTCCGTCTCAAAAAAAAAAAAAAAAAAAAAAGAAAATGCATTAATCTGATCCCTCTCCTTACTCTGCCTAAAACCTGTCCCACTGTCTTCTGGATAAAATCAAGCTCTTTGAGGCCAGGTGCAGAGAGTGGCTCATGCCTGTAATCCCAACACTTTGGGAGGCTGAAACAGAAGGATCAGAGGACAGACATTGGAGACCAGCCTAGGCAATATAGCAAGACCTCATCTCTACCAAAAAAAAAAAAAAATAGCTTTCTTTTTTTAAATGATTATGTGTAACCCCCACCCACTAGTCCAATCTCTTGCCAGCTCTCCCAGCTCCCTTCACTCTGGTCACTCTGATGTCTTTACAGTTGCCTGAAGGCCCCAGGTTGTCTCACCCTGAGACTCCCGATGTGCTGTGTCTTCTACCTGGAAGGTCCTTAGCTCCTCCTTGTCTACTTAATTCTTCTTTACCTTTCAAAACTCAGTTCAAGACCAGCAGGGGTGGCTCACATCCATAATCCCAGCACTTTGGGAGGCCAAGGTGAGCAGATCACCTAAGGTCAGGAGTTCAAGACCAGCCTGGCCAACATGGTGAAACCCCATCTCTACTAAAAATACAAAAATTAGCTGGGCATGGTGGCATGTGCCTGTAGTCCCAGCTACTCAGCAGGATAATCACTTGAACCTGGGAGGTGGAGGTTACAGTGAGCAGAGATTGCACCGCTGCACTCCATCCTGGGCCACAGAGTGAGATTCCATCTCAAGAAAAAACAGAAAAAAATCAGTTCAAGCATTTTCTCCTCCTGGAAGCCTGCCTAATTCTCATCTTAGCCACCCTAGCTAAACATGAGACCTCTCCTTGGTGCCCTCATGGCATGCTGTGACTACACAATAGGTCCCCTGTCATCAGCAATTCCAAACCTTTATCCCTCAGTTAATCTGTCAGCAATTTGAAGGAAGGGATTGTCTTTTTTTTTTTTTTTCCTGAGACTGAGTGTGGCTCTGTTCCCCAGGCTGGAGTGCAATGGCGCAATTTCAGCTTACTGAAACCTCCAGCTCCCAGGTTCAAGCGATTCTCCTGCCTCAGCCTCCTGGGTAACTGGGATCACAGACGTCCACCACCAAGCCTGGCTAATTTTTGTATTTTTAGTAGAGATAGAGTTTCACCATGTTGGTCAGGCTGGTCTCGAACTCCTGACCTCAAATGATCTGCCCACCTCGGCCTCGCAAAGTGCTGGGGTTACAGGTGTGAGTCACTGTGCCCAGCCAGGATTGTCTTATTTAATCTTAGTGTCTGCAGGGCCAGCACAAGCCCCAGCAAATGATACATTCCCACTAAATACTGTTTGCAGTTGTGAGCTATAAATTGTTCCGATTATTTTCATTGAAATTTTTACAGAGTAAAGTTCACCCTATTTGGCATACAGTTCTGAGTTTTGACAATTAAGATATAGAGAGTTCCATTACCCCCCAACATCCCTCCGGCTGCTTCTTTGTAGCCAACCCTCCCAGCAAGTTCAACCATTGGCAACTACTGGTCTGTTTTCTGTCCCCGTTGTTTTGCCTTTGACACAATGTCATGTAAGTAGAATCATACATGTTTGTCCTTTTAAATCTGATTTCTTCCACTTAGCATAATGCAGTAGAAACTCATCCATATTGTTGCAGGTATTGTTATGGTGTGTTCATTTTTATTGCTGCATACTATTCCATCATATGGTTGTACAATCATTTATCCATTCAATAGCTGAAGAACAGCTGGGTTGTTTCCAGTTTTTGATGACTATGAATATAGCCACTGTAAACATTCATGTACAGGTTTCTGAAGGAATGTCACTTTTTATTTGTTTCTTTATTTTATTTATTTTTTTCAGAAAAGGTCTCTCTCTGTTGCCCAGGTTGGAGTGCATTGGTGTGAACACAGCTCACTGCAGCCTCGAACTCCTGGGCTCAAGCTGTCTTTCTTCAGCCTCCTGAGTAGCTGCGATCACAGGCATTCACCACCATGCCTGGCCATTTTTTTTTTTTTTCTTCTTTTTTGTAGAGACAGGGCCTCACCATATTGTTCAGGCTGGTTTTGAACTCCTAGGCTCAAGCAATCCTCCCACTTTGGCCTCCCAAAGTGCTTGGATTACAGGCATGAGCCACTGTGCCCAGTCACTTTTTCTTTAAAGAGTGGAACGGCTGAATATTATAGTAAGTATGTTTAAATTTATTATAAGAACCTTCCAAATTGTTTTCCAAAGTGTCTGTACCATTTTGCATTTCCACTAGCAGTGTGTGAGAGTTCTAGCTCCTCTGTGTCTTTGCCAAAACCATTTGTTGAAAGCAACAATTGAGTTGCCTTTGTGCCTTTGTTGAAAATCAATTGACCATCTATGTGCAGGACTATTTCTGAATTCCCAGTTCTGTTCCATTGATATAGGTGTCTATTCTTTCACCACTGCCACACTGCCTTGATTACTGTAGCTTCCTAGTAAGTCTTGAGACCAGATAGCAGAGTCCTTCAACTTTCTTCTTTGTAAAAATTGCTTGGCCCCTAGATTTTTTACCTTTCTAAATTTGGAATCAATTTCTCTATGTCTTAAAAACAGTCCTACAGAGGTCTTGATCTGTATTGCATTGAATCTAAATCTGAAAACAACTCAACTGTTCTTCAACTATTGAATGAATGAATGAATGATTGTACAACATAAGGTACAGCCATATGATGGCTGTGCAGTCATTTAGCTGTGAACATGATATAGCTCTCAGTTTATTTGGGTCTATTTGATTTCTTTCATCAGTACTTTTTACTTTTCAGCACAGAGATCATGCACATATTTTGTTAGGTTTACATTTGAGTATTTCAGTTTTGGGTGCTGTTATCAATGGCATCATCTTTTAAATGTCTATTTCAGTTGTTCAGTGTTACTCTACAGAAGTACAGTGGATGGATTTTTGGCTGTTAGTCATGTTTCCTGCAACCTATCTAAACTCAGTTATTATTTCTAGTAGCCTTTTAGGAATTTTAATGTAGATAATCAAGAAGTCTGTGAATAGAGACCATTTTCTTTTTCTGGGTTTTGTTTGTTTGCTTTTTTAGAGATAGGGTCTCTCTTTGTTGCCAGGCTGGAATGCAGTGGTGCAATCATAACTCACTGCCACCTTGAATTCCTGGGCTCAAGGGATCCTCCCACCTCAGCCTTCCGAGTAACTGCAATTACAGGCATGCACCACTGTGCCTAATTTTTAAAAGTTTTTGTAGAGCTGGGGTCTTGCCATCTTGCCCAGGTTGGTCTCAAACTCCTGGGCTGAAGTGATCCTCCTGCCTCGGCTTCCCAAAGTATTGGGATTACAGCTATTGAGCCTCTGTTCCTGGCCCTATTTTATTTCTTCTTTATAATTAGTAGGCGTTTTGTACCTCTTTTTTGCACCTCTTTTTTGCCTTGTTGCACTGGCTAGGACCTCTAGTATAATATCAAATAGGAGTGGTGAAAGTAGTCATCCTTGCCTTGTTCCCAATTTTAGAGGAAAAGTATTAAGTGTGTCACCCGAAACTATGTTAATAGATGTAGGTTTTTCACAGATGCTCTTTATCAGGTTAATACGTTTTCTAAGAGCTGTTTTGCTTTTTTAAATCATGAATCAGATGTTGAATTTTGTCAAGTGCCTTTCTGCATCTGTTGAGATAAGCACTGCTTTAGCTGAATCCCCAAAATTTAGATATTTGTTTTTATTTTCATTTAATTCACAGTATTTTCTAAATTTCCTTGTGATTTCCTCTTTGGCCCATTTAGAAATACCTTAATTTTCAGACATTTCCAAATTTTCCAGTTAACTCTCTGTTATTCTGGTTTAATTCTGCTGTGACCAAAGAACATACTTATGATTTGAATTCTTTTAAATTTGGCCTGGTGTGGTGGCTCATCCCTGTAATCTCAGCACTTTACAAGGCTGAGGCAGGAGGATTGCTTGAGCCCAGGAGTTCAAGACCAGCCTGGGCAACACAGCGAGAACCTGCCTCAAAAAAGAAAGATTTTTAGAAGTTTAAAATAAAAAACATATAAATTATTTCAAATGTATTAAGATTTATTTTTGCCTAGAAAATAGTTCTTGGAGAATGTTCCATGTACACTGAAAAAAAATGCATATTCAGTTGTTTTGAGATGAAATATTCTGTAGTGTGTATCAGGTCAAACTGATATTGTTGTTCAGGCCTTCTATGTACTAATATTCTGTGTTCCTGCTTCATCAGTTACTGAGGGAGGAATGTTGTGGATTTGTATATTTCTCCCTTCGCTTCTATTACATTTTGCTTTCTATATCTGGAAACACCATGATCAGATGTATACACATTTAGGGTTGTTATGTTTTCCTGGTAAATTGATTTTATTTTTATATGTGTTCCTTTTTTTCCCTAATAACATTCCTTGTTCTGAAGTCTATTTTGTCCAATATTAATGTAGTCATTTCAGCTTTCTTTTTATTATTGTTTGCATGGTGTATCTTTTTAATTATTTTCATAAAGACATGCATATCTATGTCTTTATATTTAAAGTAAGTTTCTTTACATTTAAAGTATGTTTATAGACCACATATAATCAGCTCTTGTTTTTTAATCCAATCTGGAAATCTCTGTCTTTTGCTATATACAGTTCATTTACATTTAGTGTAGTTATTGATATGGTTGTATTTAGGTCTATCACTTTTATTTTTCTGTTTGTCCCCCTATTTTTTATTCTTTTGTTTCAGCTTTCCTGTCTTCTTTTACAATACCTGGATGTTTTTGGTGTGTCATTAATTTTTTTTCACTGTTGTAATTTATCTGTATGTCCAGCTCTATTTCAGTTGTTGCTGTAGGGACAATACACATACATAACCTTTCACAGTCTGCTTAGGGTTAACGTCGTACCATTTCACCATTTCAAATCTGATACAGAAGCTTTAAAAACAAATATGTTTATCTCCCCCCACTGAGCTTTCCATTGTAGCTGTTACATGTATTTCATCTATTTGTCAACATTGGTAAACCTATCAGACGATGTTATATGTTTTTCTTTCAACAGTAATAAGCCAGGCATGGTAGCTCATGCTTGTATTCGCAGCACTTTGGGAGGCCGAGGCAAGAGAATCACTTGAGCTCAGGAGTTTAAGACTGGGTAGGCAACATAGCAAGGTCCCGTCTCTACAACAAAAATAAAGAAAATTGGTTGGGTGTGGTGGTGCATGCCAGTAGTTCCAGCTACACAAGAGGCTGAGGTGGGAGAATCATCTGAACCCAGGAGTTTGAGGTGGCAGTGAGCTACGATCACTCCACTACACTCCAGCCTGTCCAGCCTGAGTGACTGAGCAAGACCCTGTCAAAAAACAAACCAACAAACAAATTTAAAAAAACCACCAGTAATACTTTAAAGAACTTAAGAAGATTAGGGGATAAATGATAAATCTGGCATTTTAAATTTATCCAGATAATTATCATTTCTGCTGCTTTTAATTTCTAAAGATCTGGGTTTATCTCTGGCATCATTTCTAACTACATAACTTCGATGAGCATTTTTTTTTAGAGTAAATCTGCTGGTGACAGATTCTCTTGGTTTTCCTCCATCTGCTAATCTTTTTTGCATTCTTCTTGAAGGGTGTTTTCACTACATATAGATTTCTGGGTTGGCAATTCTTTTAGTGCTGTAAAGATGTTGTACCACTTTCTTCTGGCCTCCTTGTCTTCTATTAAGAAATCTGCGTTCAGATAGTCATTCCTTGTATGGAAGAAAATACACAAATGTGTCCTTTTCTCTAACTGCTTGCAGAATTTTTAAATTTTTCTTTGGTTTTCAGCAGTTTGGTTATTTATGTTTATATGTGATTTTGTTTGAGTTTCATGTATTTGAGATTTGCACAGCTTCTTGAATCTATGAATTTATGTCTTTTACCAAGTTTTGGGTGTTAGTGGCCATTATTTTCTCAACTATTTTTTCTCCACCAGTCTCTTTCTCCTCTCTTCTGGGAGCCCAGTGACATGAAATCTTAGGCCTTATGGTACTGATCCACAGCTCTCTGAGACTCTGTTAATTTTTTGCAGCCTATTTTCTCTGTTTTTCAGATAATAATTTCTATTGATCTATATTCAAGTTCACTGACTCTTTCTTCTGTCATACCCATTCTGCTATGAGCTTATCCAATAAATTTTTAGTTTCAGATATTGTACTTTTCAGTTTTAAAATTTCCATTTGGTTCCTTTTAAATAGTTTCTATATCTCTGCTGGGAACAACTATTTCCATCTATTTCAAGTTATAACAGCCACTTTAAAATCTTTTATAATTCCAACACCTAAGTCATCTGAAAGTTGGCATCTGTTGACTGTATTTTTCCTTGAGAATTGGTCACATTTTTTTCTCTTTTAATTGAAACAGAATCTTGCTCTGTTGCCCAGGCTGGAGTGCAGTGGCACAATCTCAGCTCACTGCAACCTCCACATCCCAGGTCCAAGCAATCCTCCTGCCTCAGCCTCCCGAGTAGCTGGGATTACAGGTGCCTGTCACCATGCCCGGCTAATTTTTGTATTTTTTTAGTAGAGATGGGGTTTCACCATGTCGGCCAGGCTGGTCTCGAACCCTTGACCTTGTGATCTTCGGCCTCCCAAAGTGCTGGGATTACAGGCATGAGCCACTGCGACTGGCCAGGCACATTTTTATAGTTACAGTTGTCGCCCCCCATCTTCAGTTTTGCTTTCCCTAGTTTCAGTTATTTGCAGTCAATGACAGTTGAAAATATTAAATGGAAAATTCCAGAAATAAATAATTCACAAGTTTTAAATTGTGCACCACTCCGAATAGTGTGATTAAATCTCACACTGACCAACTCTCTCCTGCCTGGGACCGAAATCGTTGTTTTGTCTGGTGTATCTTGGCTGTGCATGCTGTCTGCCTGCTAGCCACTTACTAGCCATCTTGGTTGTCAGATCAACTGTTGCAATATCACAGTGTTTGTGTTCAAGTAACTCTTATTCTACTTAACATCGGCCCCAAAGTGCTAAGTAGTGATGCTGCCATTTGTTATAATTGTTCTATTTTATTATTAGTTATTATTGTTAATCTCTCACTGTACCTAATGTATAAATTAAGCTTTATAATAGGTATGTATGTATAGGACAAAATATAGTATATAGAAAATTTGGTATTATCTGCAGTTTCAGGTGTCCAGTGGGGATCTTGGAGCTTATCCCCCGTAGATAAGTGGAGACTGCCGTATTTGAATGTTGAGTAATTTCAGATTGTGTCCTGGACATTGTGGATGTCACATTGTATAGACTCTGGGTCCTGCTACAATCCTCTACAGAATGTTGACTGCATTGCTATTATTGTTTCAGGAAACAATTAACTAACTTAGGTTCAGATTCTAAGCTCTGTCTCACTTTCTGTGGGTGGTGCTTCTAATCTTAATGAAAAGCCACAGAAAAGAGAAAAAATGGGAAAATCGTCCTATGGAAATTACTTCTCTAAATTTTAACTCACCTGTATCATTTGGCTTCTTTTGTCTGACTTTCAGAGTCATTATTTAATTGTGTCTTATATATTTGTCCAGGGTTTTTAGGTATAATCAGTAGGGGAGATAGGCTATAATGGATTTACTCTATGTTGGCCAGAATTTGAACCTCCTGCTCAGTTTCTTTTCATTTACTGGAGTTTAAAAAACTAAGAGAAATGAAACTCCAAAGCAAAATGAAGGCAGTGATAGTGGCATTAAGGTTGAAAGAGATGAGAAAACAGCAAATATCTCTCCCTTGTTTGGAATCCTGTTCAGATGTCAAGGCATTCCTTTGAAATTGTGGTAACCAAGCCAACATAACTACTTTTACTTTTTGGATGAGAACCCTAAGGAAGAGCTTGCGATTTGCCTGTTTGATCTCAGATCAAATCCCCTGACCTTCTCTTGCTCTGTCTTGTCGGGCCCTGACCATTGCAAACTACATTTTCAAATTTCTTAAAAATGAGCTTTTAATTAGATTCTGCCAATGGGAGGCACTGGCTTGAAATCGGAGGGCAGGAGGAGGGAATAAGCCAGAGCATGTCTCCAGTCTCTCTGCCGCGGGCAGCATTCCAGCACTGGTGGTGTTTCCTCTGTGGTTCTGGCTTTCATAGATACCCTCTTCCTCAGTGTTCCTGCTGGGCTGCCCTAGTTCCTCAGCCCCTCTCCTCGTCCCTCCACCCTAGGGGTAGTGATGGTCTCCCACTGTGCCACATCTTTGGGTGGTCTCAAACCCCATCTGCACTTTCATCTCATCCAACATTTTAATAAACATTTCCCCAATTAAATTGCGTTCTCTTTTTTTTAAATTTTAAAACATTTGAGATAAAGTCTTTCTATGTTGTCCAGGCTGGTCTTGAACTCCCGGGCTCAAGTAAGCCTCCTGAAAGCAAAAGCCAATGTGCTTCGCTTTTTTTTTTAGACAATTTCTGGCTCTGCCACCCAGGCTGGAGTGCAGTGGTGTGATCATCGTTCACTGCAGCCTTGAACTCCTGGGTTCAAGGGATCCTCCTGCCTCAGCCCCCCAAGCCTCCCAAGTAGTTGGGACTTCAGTCATGCACTATTACTCTCGGCTATTTTCTTTGTTTGTTTGGAGAGATGAGAGTCTCCCTATGTTGTCCTAGCTGGTTTTGAACTCTTGGCCTCAAGAGATTCTCCTGCCTTGGCATCCCAAAGTGCTGGAATTACAGGCATGAGCCACTGCATCTGGCCTAGTTAAATTCTTGCTACAGGCATAGACTGCTTATCTGGATTCAGACTGACACAGTCTCTATGGGAGGGCAGCCGAACAAAAGCTGTAGCTCGCCTCCTGATTCAAATGTCAGTCTTCCCACTGTCCTACTGGGGCTGGAAGGGAACATCAGAGGAAACAGACTCCCTTCTGGCCACCCAGGAGGCCAATGCTCTGATCTACATTGCATAGTATTTTACAGGAATGTTAAAAAAAGTAATGTTCACCAGAAGTTCAAGACCACCCTGGCCAGCATGGCAAAACCCCATCTCTACAAAAAAAAAAAATTACAAAAATTAGATGGACAGGTTGGCACACACTTGTAATCCCAGCTACTGGGGAGGCTGAAACATGAGAATCTCTTGAACCTGGGAAGCAGAGGTTGCAGTGAGCCAACACTGCGCCACTGCACTCCAACCTAGGTGACAGATCGAGATTCTGTCTCAAAAAATATATACACATTGTTCATATATAATTAATTTTCTAGGAAAGCATCTTATACACATGGGCGTCTTCCTTTTGTGTTAATACAGCACATTAGCATTTGGAATGTCGACTCTTTCTTTCTCACTGATATCCTTACTCCTCCCATATGTTCTGTTAGACCAGGTCGCAGGTAAGTCTTAGAAAACTGAGGTGACTTTAGGAAGACCCAGCAGAGCAGGAGATGAGCACTGAACAAGAACCAGGGCTGGGGCTGGTGCAAGGACTCCAGCTGATGTGGTCAGTGATGCCAAAGATAGAAGATGGGATGGCTTCACCCCAGGAGCAAACCATGGGCATAAAGTCCCGTGGTATCTGAGAGGGATGAGAGGTTCAGCAGCTTCCCAAGGCCACAAGGCTGAAAAGTGGCGGGACAGGGACAGGAGAAAAGTCCTTGGCAGTCCCCAGAAGTGGCTGCCAGGACCAGGCTGGAGCTGGGGCCACAGGCAAGGGAAGAGAACACCCACTCATGACAAGGGAAGAGAACACCCAGTCATGAGTCCCATCTGCCAGTCCAGGGCAGCAGGCCAGCATTTCTTCATCTTTGTCCTGCCATGGGCTTATGAGACAGAAATGAAAGCACAGCCAGAATCCTCTGTCACAAAAGACCTTTAATGGCCTCCTATTTATTGTTCTTTTGTTCATTTGTTAGAGTTGAATAAACTATAATAACTCCTCTGACATAATAAGAATGCCACAGGTATAACAGATAAACCTGGCAGGTGGTCCAGGAATGAGAGTGGCACAAAATAATCACTCAACACAAGGGTCACAGACCTGGAGACTCTTCCCAGCCATCTCTCACTCCCGCCCCAGGACACAACCCATGCAGGCTCCCATTCCATAGGAAGAGGTGGGTCCTACAGCATCTGTGGCTAGACCTTAACACGGAGCAGAGATGCCCAGGAAGACAGCACTTCCTATGTGAGCTTCCAAGTGTTCTGCTCATCTACCGTGCAGGTAAGGACCACACCCCAAGTTTGTGAGGCACCCACCTCTCATACTCACCACCTCATATGACCACCATATCCACCTCTCCTATGACCCTTGCAATCATCCCAGTGAGGTGGGAAGAGCCTGACACTCCATTTTACACACGGGGAAACTAAGGACACACTCAGACCAATGTAATACACCCATGTCATGTGCTTGCTGTGCCCTGAGCTCCACATTTTCACCTAGAATTCCCTGGGGGTGGTTGGTGGGGGGCAAGGCAGGCATGATTTTGTGCCAAGGACTGGTCCAGGTCTCACCAAAATGTCCAGGATTCCTGGGGGAATCCTGCCATCAAAGGAAGGACTTTTGTCTTAAAATCCTCCCTGAGTCTGTCTTTTATGTGAGCCAAGAGTTCCATCCATCTGGCTTTATGTAAAGATGAATTTAACCCTAGCCTCTCTCTCCATCCCCTGCTTCTCCTGCTGTCCATTGGGCCTGGGCCAGGAAAGTGGGGTGCCACACAGGGATGTAGACACAAGTCCTCAGTGGGGGATTGAGGCTGTTTCCTTGCTCCAGAGCTCCCCATAGTTCCTGGGCCAATATTGGGGTCAAGACCCATCCCCACTGAGCACCAATCCCCTGTCCAAATCAAACCTTGGCCAGAGCTTCGGGGTGGGTTGGCTAGAAAAACCATCAACTCTGTGTGTGTGTGTGTGTGTGTGTGTGTGTGTGTGTGTGTGTGTGTGTGTGTAAATGCTTGGGCCTGGGTCTGTGACCCAAGTTCCAACACAAAGACACTTTGTACTGGAATGCTGGAGTGCTTGAGCCATTCCAACGTGAACAGCAAGAATAGAACCTGCCGGGCGCGGTGGCTCACGCCTGTAATCCCAGCACTTTGGGAGGCCGAGGCGGGTGGATCACGAGGTCAAGAGATCGAGACCATCCTGGTCAACATGGTGAAACCCCGTCTCTACTAAAAATACAAAAATTAGCTGGGCGTGGTGGCACGTGCCTGTAGTCCCAGCTACTCCGGAGGCTGAGGCAGGAGAATTGCTTGAAC
>PVKV010041481.1:0-11416 GCA_004027835.1 Alouatta palliata | reverse complement strand
CAATTCTCCTGCCTCAGCCTCCCGAGTAGCTGGGACTACAGGCACGTGCCACCATGCCCAGCTAATTTTTGTATTTTTAGTAGAGACGGGGTTTCACCATGTTGACCAGGATGGTCTCGATCTCTTGACCTCGTGATCCACCCGCCTCGGCCTCCCAAAGTGCTGGGATTACAGGCTTGAGCCACCGCGCCCGGCCTACAAAAAACTTTTACAGATCAGCTGGACATGGTGGCGTGTGCCTGTGGTCTTAGCTACTCGGGAAGCTGAGGCAGGAGATTCGCTTGAACCCAGGAGGTTGAACTGTGTTTGTGCTACTGCACTCCAGCATGGGTCACAGAGCAAGACCCTGTCCCAAAAACAAAACAAAAAACCAAGAGTAGGACTGTTCTTTGAAGCTTTGAAACCGGGCGTTGACTTCTCTCTAGCTATGAAAGTCCCAGATGGCATCTTGTTCCAACAGAAGGCTTTTCTTTTCTACAACAATGAAAATGGTTAGTGTAGTAGTCACCTTTATCCATTATCTTAGGTAGATCTTCTGGATAACTTATTGTAGTTTCTATCCAAATCAGCACTTGCTGCTTCACCTTGCACTTTTTTTTTTTTTTTTTTTTGAGACAGAGTCTCGCTCTGTCGCCAGACGCCAGGCTAGAGTGCAGTGGCGCAATCTCGGCTTACTGCAACCTCCACCTCCCATGTTCAAGCAATTCTCCTGCCTCAGCCTCCCAAGTAGCTGGGACTACAGACGCTCGCCACCACACCCAGCTAATTTTTATATTTTTAGTAGAGACGGGGTTTCACTATGTTGGCCAAGATGGTCTCGATCTCTTGACCTCGTGATCCACCCACCTCAGCCTCCCAAAGTGCTGGGATTACATGCGTGAGCCACCATGCTCACTCAGCCCACCTTGCACTTTTTTATGTTACAGAAATGGCTTCTTTCCTTAAACCTCATGAAACAACCTCTGCTAGCTCCTAACTTTTCTTCTGTAGCTTCCTCACCTCTCAACCTTCATAGAATTGAAGACTTAGGGCCTTGTCTGGATTAGGCTTTAGCTGAAGGGAATGCTGTGGCTGGTTTGATCTTCTACCCAGACCACTAAAACCTTCACTTTATCAGCAATAAGGCTGTTTCACTTATTCATGTATTCACTGGACTAGCACTTTTCATTTTCTTCAAGAAATTTTCCTTTGTATTCACAACTCAGCTGTTTGGCAGAAGAGGCCTAACTTCTGGTGTATCTAGGCTTCTGGCATGCTTTCCTCACTAAGCTTACACCTTTTCAACTTTTCATTTAGTGTGAAAGATGTGCAACTCTTCCTTTCATCTGAACACTTAAGAGGCCATTGTAAGGTTAGTAATTGGCCTAAATTCAATATTGTTTATCAGGGAACAGGGAGGCCAGAGGATAGACAGGGTAAAGGCTGGTTGGTGAGGCAGGCAGAACACACACATTTATCTTTATTTTTTTATTTTATTTTTGAGACGGAGTCTCACTCTGTTACCCAGGCTGGAGTGTAGTGGCATGACCTCAGCTCACTGCAGCCTCCACCTCCTGTGTTTAAGTGATTCTCCTGCCTCAGCCTCCTGAGTAGTTGAGACTACAGGCACCTGCCACCACACCCAACTAATTTTTGTAATAACACACAAATTTATCAATTCAGTTGGCCATCTTATACTGGTGTGGTTCATGGCACCCCCCCCACACACACACACACAGAAATTACAATAGTAACATCAAAGATCACTTATCAATCCCAGCACTCTGGGAGGCCGAGGCGGGCGGATCACGAGGTCAGGAGATCAAGATCATCCTAGCTAATATGGTGAAACTCCGTGTCTACTAAAAATACAAAACATTAGCCGGCCGTGGTGGCGTGCGCCTGTAGTCCCAGCTACTCAGGAGGCTGAGGCAGGAGGATCACTTGAATCCAGGAGGCGGAGGTTGCAGTGAGCCAAGATCGTGCCTCTGCACTCCAGCCTGGGCAACAAAGAGAGATTCTGTTTCAAAAAAAAAAAAAAATTACTTATCATAACAAATATAGTAATCATGAAAAAGTTTGAGGCCAGACATAATGGCTCACACCTGTAATCCCAGCACTTTGGAAGGCTGGGGTAGGCAGACTGCTTGAGCCCAAGAGTTTGAGACCAGCTAAGGCAACATGGTGAAACTCCATTTCTAAAATCCATACAAAAAATCAGCTGGGCATGGTGGCCTGTACCCATAGTCCTAGCTACTCAGGAGGCTGAAGCGGGAGAATAAATTGAACCTGGGAGGATGAGGTTGCAGTGAGCAGTGCTTGCATTACTACACTCCATCCTGGGCAACAGACTGAGACTCTGTCTCCAAATAAAAAGTCTGAAATAGTCCAAGAATTAACAAAACATGACAGAGACACGAAGTGAACACGTGCTGCTGGAAAAACAGCACTTGAGGCACGGTTGCCACAAACCTTCAATTTGTGAAAAACACAATTATCTTTGAAGTACAAAAAAAGGGAATGCCTGTAGCCTGTGTTAATTCTCATTAATCCCAAGATAGGTACATCATTACACCACCCAGGTTAAAACAGGAGTTACTTTGACATAACGACTTTAAGGCCCAGTTGATTTGTGAAAATATCACACTTTCTCATTTTCTCCAATTCAGCAGTCTATTTGTCCTGGCATGTCACCCCCACTTCACGGCGGCTTTTTTCTCATCTTATAGTCAAATAACTGTTCTATCATTACTTTCTGGCTCTAGTCTCCACTGTGGTTGTCTACATGTGCTTCCACTCTTAATTTTCCTGTAGGCACATGGAAGCATGGAATGGCTTCAACTGGGTTCAAGCATTTCACTTAGATCTTTTTTGAGACAGAGTCTTGCTCTGTCTCCCAAGCTGGAATGCAGTGGCACAATCTCAGTTCACTGCAACCTCCACTTCCCAGGTTCAAGCGATTCTCTTGCCTCAGCCTCCCAAGTAGCTGGGATTACAGTTACCTGCCACCACGCCCAGCTTTTATTTTTGTATTTTTAGTAGAGGTGGGGTTTCACCATGTTGGCCAGGCTGGTCTCAACTACCCTCAGATGATCCACCTGCCTCGGCCTCCCAAAGTGCTGGGAGCCACCACACCCAACCTTGACTTGTATCTTCTAGCACACTCGTATCTAATATATTTACATACAGAATGTTTATTTTTTATTTTATTTTTGAGACAAAGAGTCTTGCTCTGTTGCCCAGGCTGGAGTGAATGCTCTTGGCTCACTGTAACCTCTGCCTCCCGCATTCAAGCAATTCTCTGCCTCAGTCTCCCGAGTATCTGGGCATACAGGCGTGTGCCACCATGCCCAGCTAATTTTTTGTATTTTTAGTGGAAACAGTGTTTCACCGTGTTAGTCAGGATAGTCTCAATCTCCTGACCTCGTGATCTGCCCACCTTGGCCTCCGAAAAGTGCTAGGATTACAGGCGTAAGCCACCACATCTGGCCTCTAGAACATTTATTTTAGAAACTGATTTTCTTGTGTTTTTACATTATTGTTAAGGCTTTGCATTTATATCTATAATCCATATAGAAAATGAATTTCACTTCAGAATCGTCAAGGGTCATTATCAAATATTTTATTTTACAAAAAAAGGGCCCATGTCTGCTAAGAGTCAAGACCACTTTCCCTCTCTGAGCTTCTTGAGTAACGGGAGATAACTCCGTCACAAGGTTGATGAAAAAAGCACCATTCATGTGCTTGGCATCTGTTAACTCCACTTCAGTTTCCTTCCTATCTGGTTGTCTACTTTTTCTCTCCCACACCTTGCTCAGGGGATATCCCCAGTACTGCCAATGAGTGTGTTTAAAAAAGGAGCAAAGTAAAGCATTTTCTGGTGACAAGCATCATCTAGCTGTTCAGTGACACAAAGGCACACGCCCAGGGAATGCTGGTAGTTTCCAGTCTAGCACCACAGCCTCTAAAGAAACAGAACCAGGGCACCATTCCCAGCTAGTTTATGGAGCAAAAACAGGGATGGGCAGGTATCATTAGAGAGCAGGGTCCTAGACTGAGGGCACTAATGTGGCTTGTTTCCCATCTAGGGATGCCTGGGGGGAATGAGGGTAAAAAGGCAAACAGCAGGTCAAGGTATAGACCCAGATACTAAGGAGGCTGAGGCAGGAGGATGGCTTCAGCCCAGGAGTTCCCCGGCAGCCTGGGCAACATGGCAAGACCCTGTCTTTTTGAGAAAAAAAAAAAGAAGAAGAAGAAGAAGAAGGTTAGAGCTTCTTCTAAAAGAAGCAGAGGCAAAATGAATGTACTCTGGGCCAAGGCTACAGACTGCAGCCTGAGATACACTTCCAGGTTGCCTTGGAGAGTATTCCATCAAGAGAGAGGCTCAAGTTTTTACAGAAAAAAGGATGAATCAAAAGATGGGTGATTACAAGTTGTTCATCAGGAATTCATTGGTTTACAGAAATAACATTGGTTAGTGATTGGCTATACCCTGTTGAACTACAGGATGTATGGCATTTTATGGCTACTTGGCATCACAGTCTAGAACCCATATGGCAAGTGACTTCAAGAGGTAATTATTTACCTCAAGGTGGGAGTGAAGACAGGACTGCTATTAAGGGCCCTGATAATTTAAAAGGAATCACATTCCTCAGATAAAAAGTTATCCTTTTTCCTTAAGACAGACTAAATCAAAGTGATCAACTGTACCTATGTGGGATCAGAAACAGACTTTAATCTTGACTGCCCAGGCCGGAATACAGTGGCACAATCTCACCCAGACTGAAGTGCAGTGGCATGATCTCGACTCATTACAACCTCCACCTCCCAGGTTCAAGCAATTCTCCCACCTCAGCCTCCCCAGTAGCTGGGATTAAAGGCACGAGCCACCATGCCGGACTCATTTTTTAATTATTTTTAGTAGAGATGGGGTTTCACCATGTTGGTAAGGATGGTCTCAAACTCCTGATCTCAAATGATCCACCTGCCTCAGCCTCCCAAAGTGCTGGCATTACAAGCATGAGCCACCTTGCCCGGCCCAGTTTATTGGTTTTCTAAAGCTTGCCAAGTGATTCCAATGTGCAGCAAAAGGCAGAGAAAACACCATGAATACCCTGTGAAGTATACTGTTATCCCCCAACTTTTCCAACAAGGACACTAAGGAAGTGACTTGCCCTCGGCACACAGCCAAAAGACAAAAATGTGAACTCAAGGCAGCCTAATTTGAAAACCTATTTTAAAAGAGCTATCTAATAGTTTTCATCCACACCATCTTTCCCACTGCCTACCCCTTCAGAAGCCCCTTTCCTGACATATGCCCATACTCCCTTATCCACAAATGTCCCTCTTGACCTTGGACTATTCAACTCAATAGTCCCCCTTCCATACTCTTCCAAACCCAGTAGCCTCCCAAGTAGCTGGGATTACAGGCGCCCGCAACTACGCCCAGCTAATTTTTTGTAGAGACAGGGTTCCACCATATTAGCCAGGATGGTCTGATCTCCTGACCTCGTAATCCGCCCACCTCAGTCTCCCAAAGTGCTGGGATTACAGGCGTGAGCCACCACACTCAGCCCATAAATGCCTAAGTTTTAGAATATACAATTACGTGAGCTGACATAAAAAAATACACCTCTTAACAAGTTACCTCTATAAAACACTGGAGATTATTTTCCAATGTTTGTAAAATTCACATTTTTTACTATGAGCATACTTTATAATTGAAAAGGTACGCTCTAAAAAACAAAAAAAGACATGCTGACAATGACTGAGTGGCAAAAAAAATGGCATTTTATGATTGGGATAAGACAGTTAAAATGTAATGGAAGAGAAAACGGGGTTTGGAGTCAAGGCTGGTCTGGGTTCTAAATACAATGCTTATTTAGTAGGATGTGTAATGCATAAGGAACATTTTCTGCCCTTTTAACAGATAACTTCGGGCTGCACACCTGTAATTCCAGCACTTTGAGAGGCAGGTGAATTGCTTGAGGCTCGGAGTTCAAGACAAGCCTGGCCAACATGGCAAAACCCAATCCCCACTTTAACAAAAAAAATACGTCTCTGGCCAGGTGCGGTGGCTCACCCCTGTAATCCCAACACTTTGAAAGGTCAAGGCGGGTGGATCACCTAAGATCAGGAGTTCAAGACCAGCCTGACCAACATGGAGAAACTGCATCTCTACTCAAAGTACAAAATTAGCCAGGCGTGGTGGCAAATGCCTATAATCCCAGCTACTCGGAGGCTGTGACAGGAGAATTACTTCAACCCAGAAGGTGGAAGTTGTAGTGAGCTGAGAACACACCATTGCACTCTAACCTGGGCAACAAGAGAGAAACTCTGTCTCCAAAACAAAAACAAAAACTAACAGGTACCTCGCAAGTGGTTCAACAGCTCCACCAAAAAAATTTTTTTAAATCCTTTATTATCAAAAAACAAAGAAAATGGCTCTCCTCTGGCAGAAGTGATCAGTCATTACTTCCTTTCCTGATCACTCCCAAATGTCTTCACTGAAATGTCCAGCACCCTGAAAGGCAGCTACTTACAATGATTCAGTTCCTAGCCCTCTTGACAGTGTTGTTCACCCACTCCAACTTACAAAGCACGACTTCTTCCAAACTCACTCTTTGAGGGCAATTTCATGTCAAATGGATTGCTATATAGTGCCAGCTGAAATCCAACCAAGACTGCCAGCTCAGTCAACTTCTCATTAAACTCCAAGCAGCCAGAATGAGCGAGCCAGCCATTTCATCAATGTACTCTTCTAACACTCCCAACTTCTTGGCTTTCCCGTCAGTATGAAAGCTGGACAAGTTATCTTACACGTGCTTGTTCAAACACATGGCTAAAGGAAAGTTTAAAACCATCAGATCTGGACCCACTTCAAACTCATGGCTTAAAAAATAAACACTGTTTTACCTCTAAACCCTAGTGCAGTTTACATTCTCAATTTTTTCTGCCTCTAAACCGTATTTTATGATTAACTCATTTATTTCTTCCTCTTACCTCGGATTCGTTAGTCTTTCCTCATCATTTTAATGTGAGCTCGGGAATTGGGATGGCCAGTTGCAGTGGCTCATGCTAATCCCAGCACTTCGGGAAGCCAAAGCTGGAGGAGTGTTTGTGCGCATCCTGGGTGACAGCGAAATCCCATCTTATAAAAAAAGACTAGCTGGGTGTGATGCTGTGCCATCTGTCACCCCAACTGCACTGGAGACTCAGGCTGGAGGATCACTTGAGCCCAAGAGGTGGAGTGAGATATGACAGTGCCACTGCACTCCAGCCTGGGTGACAGAGTAAGAATGTACCCAAAAAAAATAAAAATTAAAAAACTGGGATGAGGCCAGGCATGGTGGCTCATGCCTATAATCACAGCTCTTTGGGAGGCCAAGGCAGACAGATCTCTTGAGGTGAGACCAGCCTGGCCAACAGGATGAAACATCATCTCTACTAAAAATACAGCAACTAGCCAGGCATGGTGGCACGTACCTGCTGTTAATCCCAGCTACTCGGGAGGCTATGGCAGGAAAATCACTTGCAGTGAGCTAAGATCACACCACTGCACTCCAGTCTTGGTGACAGAGTGAGACTGTCTCAAAACCAACAACAACAAAAAAACTGGAGTGAAAGAATGAATTGTTAAAGGTCAACAGCCTAAACTTGCAATGCAAACACAAATACTATATAGGTTTTTCTTTCTAGATACTGAGTTGGTGTTGTGATATATCACCATATCCCGTTCCTAAGGGCTTGTGTCGTGGACTTTGACATGTGGGAAAGATACCAAACAAATGACAAGTTGCTATTCCAATTTGTATTTGTAAAGTACTTTCACTGAAAACGTAATATGGGTGGTTTTATCTAAACTAAAAATAAATGTCCTTATGAGAGTCTGGCGGCAGAGAGCCAGCTGGAAGAGGTTTTTAAGTTACCAGCTGCCTGAGCTTAAGATTTACAATGGTTTCCCAAAGGAGTTATTCTTTCAAAAACTAAACTTCTAGGCCAGCCGCGGTGGCTTACACCTGTAATCCCAGCACTTGGGAAGGCAAACGCAGGTGGATCACTTGAGTTCAGGAGTTCAAGACCAGCCTGGCCAACATGGTGAAACCCTGGCTCTAATACAAAATTAGCCAGGTGTGATGGCACAAGCCTGTAATCCCAGCTACAGACATGGATTCTGAGGCAGAATTGCTTGAACCCAGGAGGCGAAAGTTGCAGTGAGCAGGGATGGAGCCGCTGCACTCCAGCCTGGGCCACAGAGAGACTCCATCTCAAAAAAAAAAAACATAAGAAACTTCTAGGTCTCAAGATTTATACATTCTTTCTTTTTCGTGGAGACGGGGGTCTCGCTTTGTCACCAGGATAGAGTACAGTGGGGTGATCTCAGCTCACTGCAAACTCCACCTCCCAGGCTCAAGCAATTTTCCTGCCTCAGCCTCCCGAGTAGCCAGGACTACAACAGCATACCACACCCAGCTAATTTTTGTATTTTAGTAGAGATGGGGTTTCAATCATATTGGCCAGGCTGGTCTCAAACTCCTGACCTCAGGTGATCCACCCGCCTCAGCCTCCTAAAGTGCTGGGATTACAGGAGTGACCCACTGCTCCCAGCCCAGGATTAACGTTTAATGGCACATACTTTCAGGTTATCACCTAACCCAGCATTTCCCAAAGTCCCCTATCAACTCTTTTAGTAGACACGGCATTTCACCATGTTGACCGGGCTGGTCTCAAACTCCTGACCTCAAGTGATCCACCCACCTCAACCTTCCAAAGTGCTGGGATTATAGGTGTGAGGCATTTCGCCCTGCAAAAACAAATTTCAATGATCCTGTCTCAGAACCTTAAGGGTTCTACAGCTGAATTCTCTTCAGGTACCCAGTAATAAAACAGGATTAAAAGAATTAGTGGGGACAGACAAAATCATTCAACACTACTGGATTATGTAGAGAAAAATATACTTCCAACCCACTTTTTCTTCAGTAACTTTAATTAGAAATCTTTCTCGAAAAGATGGAAAACCAGAAGGCAACAATCTGGCGGTACAAAAATATACAACTACAAGAGATTACCACCAACTCAATCTGACAACTAAATCTTTCTCTGAAAAAAGCATACTTGGACAAAATAATAAACTAGTGGTTCTCACATTACCAAGGGTTTTTATCATGTAGAACTCAAAATTACACAGGGTTAGATCACCCTGAAAAACTAAGTCAACGCACCTGGAGTCCAGCTTTTATCTATTCTGAAAATACTTTTTTTTTTTTTTTTGAGATGGAGTCTTGCTGTCTCCAGGCTGGAGTGCAGTGGCACAATCTTGGCTCACCGCAACCTCCGCCTCCTGGGTTCAAGCGATTCTTCCGCCTCAGCCTCCCAAGTAGCTGGGACCACAGGCGGGTGCCACCACGCCGGGCTATTTTTTTTTTTGTATTTTTAGCAGAAACAGGGTTTCACCGTGTTGGCCAGGATGGTCTTGATCTCTTGACCTCGTGATCAGCCCGCCTCGGCCTCCCAGAGTGCTGAGATTACAGGCGTGAGCCACCGCCCCCAGCCCTGAAATACCTTTTCAATCCAACAAAATTTCTAATTAAGCAGCACTGTACTAAAATGAAACTAATAATCTGGATTTCCCATCCACATACAGGTTTGAGAGAGAACCACTGACTGCAGTCTAATAGGGTGGGGGTTTCAATGACAGATCACACGTTTGTAAGGATTACTAAGATACTCAAATGGTAGATACTGCGTACCTGTTTGGTAAAACTGAAACCTTTCTGGCTATTTTCAACTTTCTGCTTAAGACATGGAGGTCAGAAGCAATCCACAACAAACTGAGAACCATAGATCAAGCTAAATATTCCTTTTAAAGAAAATCGAAATGTGAATCTTACGTTGGGCAGACTGGTCTCAAACTACTGGCTCCAAGAGATCCTCCTGCCCTAGGCTCCCAAGTGCTAGGGATTACAGGAATGAACCACTACAGCCAGCCAATATCCTTTAAAACATAAGCAACTATAATCCTTAAGGTTTCTTTAAATTGTTATCAAGTATTAATAGTGACTTCTAGTGAACACCTTAATCCTTAAAACACAGGTCTGACTGAGTTCAGTTTTGTGATTTCTTTCAGTTTTACAACTCAACTCAGAATATGGACAAGACTGGCTGGTGTCACCTGTTATTTTGGAAATTACAGGGTTGTTTTTTTTTTCCCCAAAGCTAGGTAAGAACTTACAGGAACTTTCAAATAGCCACAATCTAAATGTGCAATTCAAAGCTTTAACACTTTCCATGTTCTAAAGTTTCTTTTTTTTAAAACAGGGGGTTTCACCATGTTGGTCAGGCTGGTCATGAACTCCAGACCTCAGGTGATCGCCAGCCTCGGCCTCCAAAGTGCTTGGATTACAGGCGTGAGACACTACACTCGGCCATGTTCTAAAGTTTCTAAGAGCCTTGAGGTTGTGTTAAGGCTTCTGTTTAAAGTAACTGCAAATTAGGACTGTAAGTCACCTAAGTCAGGATAACTCCCTGGTGAAGTCAATTTTATTTCAGGTTCTGTATTATTTCTTAGCCATATTATACCCATACCTATATTATCCTTTTTACAAAAAACCCTCCAACTTAATTAAGACCCTGCAAGATAGTCATATACTGCCCAAAATAATGCCCATGTAAGTTGTCCATTTATAAGAGCAATGTATTAGCCAGGCGTGGTGGTGCACACCTGTAATCCCAGCTACTCAGGAGGCTGACGCGAGAATCACTCAAACCCAGGAGACAGAGGTTGCAGTGAGCTGAGATCATGCCACTGTACTCCAGCCTGGACAACAGAGCAAGTCCCTCTCAAAAAAAAATAAATAAAAGTAAGAGCAATGTAACTGACATATTGCATTGCTTCTGTAATTTCTTAGCTTGTTCCTAACAGGAAGATTTTGGGCTATGTGGGAATGCTGAAAGACAATACGCCCAATGCCAGAGCTCCCAGTAAATCAACAGGCAGTCTACAAAGTGTCTTCCTTAAACACACTTAACTTGAAAGCTGAATCTTCCTGTCACCAATTCTCCCCTCAAGATTTGTGTAAAAGGTGGAATTTAGTAATGTGTTTAGGACCCGCTTCTTAATATATCCATACAGCTTTATCTCTTAATGCAATGACTTATCTTTTGTATTTAAGACAGTCAATACAGCATAATCCAAAACTACCTTGAAAGAGCATATTTAAGGAAATTAAGCCACAAGACTGTTGCATTATGATTTAATCTAATTGCACAAAAATTTGAAATTACAACTCCTCCCATTTTCTAAGAGGAAGGTTATGCATGCCTCCATATTCAATTCTGCACTGTTACATTTGAACCATATTGTGAACTTTACATCATGATGGATCAGCTTAGTAATTCCCATGCAACACCTCAAATTATAAAATGGAAGCAATTTTTA
>PVKV010041480.1:0-11409 GCA_004027835.1 Alouatta palliata | reverse complement strand
TGGAATATAAAAGCTGATTCCAAAATTCATACAAATAAAAGGCCAAAAACACTGTCCAAAGAAACAATGAAGTCCTTATGGCTAGGCAAGGTGGCTCACACCTATAATCTCAGCACTTTGGGAGGCTTGAGGAGGAGGACTGCTTGAGTCCAGGAGTCTGAGATCAGCCTGGACAAGATAGTGAGACCCCATCTCTACCAAAAAAAAAAAAAAAAAAAAAAAAAAAAAAAAAAAAAAAAAAAAAAAAAAAAAAAAAAAAAAAAAAAAAAAAAAAAAAAAAAAAAAAAAAAAAAAGCCCTTACTAGATATTAAAACATTAAAAAAAAAAAAAAAACTAAAGTATTAAACAGTGTGGCAAGGACCTCGCTCGCTAAATAAATTACGGTAAAACAAGGTAATAGAATACTATGCAACTCTTTAAAAAATAGGCTATTCTAACCAGGATTCCAGACAATTCAAACAATAAAAGAATTGTCTTTTCAACAAGTGGTGCTGGAGCAAGCAGATATCCACATGCAGAAGAATGAAACTGGACCTCCACACCTCGCACCACACTCAAAAATTAACGAAAAGGAAATCAAAAATGTGAATGTAATGCCAGACACAGGGGCTCATGCCTGTATTCCCAGCACTTTGAGAGGTCAAGGCAGGAGGATCACTTCTTAGATGTGACATCAAAAGCACAGACCAAAAAAAAAAAAATTGATAAACTGGTCTTCATCAAAATTAAAAACGTATGTGCCTCAAAGGACATCATGAAGAAAGTGAAAGAGAAGCCACAGAATGGGAGAAAATAGCTGCAAGTCACATATCCAATAAAGAACTGTACCTAGAATTCACAAAACACTCTCAAAGCTCAATAATAAAGACACAAATAACCACTGTGGTTAAGATGGGGAGGGTTTATTTTGTTGGCTTCATCTGCAAGTCATATATCCGATAAAGAATTGTACCTAGAATTCATAAAACACTCTCGCAACTCAATAACAGACACACATAACCACTGTGGTTAAAATGGCGAAAGGGTTTGTTTCGTTGGTTTTTTTTTTTTTTTTTTTTCCGGGACGGGGTCTTGCTCTGTCACCCAGGCTGGAGTGCAGTGGATATCACAGCTCACTGCAGCCTCAAAATCTTGGGCTCAAGCGATCCTCCCACCTCAGCCTCCCGAGCACCTGGGACTATAGGCATGTGTAACCATGCCTAGCTAATATTCTTAATTTTTTGTAGAGACAGGATCTTGCTAAGTTGCCCAGGCTAGTCTCAAACCTCTGGCCTCAAGTGATCCTCCTGCCTCAGTCTCCCAGAGCTGGGATT
Source organism: Alouatta palliata (assembly GCA_004027835.1). NCBI lineage: Eukaryota > Metazoa > Chordata > Mammalia > Primates > Atelidae > Alouatta > Alouatta palliata. The sequence continues at coordinate 10,095 of PVKV010041480.1, read as the reverse complement.
ACAGAAGTGAGCCACCGTGCCCAGCAGCAAAGGGTTTGAATATACGTTTCTCCAAGGAAGATATAAAAATGACCAACAAGCACATGAAAGATGCTCACCATCATGCGCCTTGGGGAAATGCCAATCAAAACCACAGTGAGCTATCACTTCCCAGACACACTAGGATATCTAGAATCAGAAGGTCGCATATCACAGTGCCAGAGAGGACACGGGGAAAGTACAACCCTCGGCCGGACTCAGTGGCTCACACTTGTGATCCTAGCGCTTTGGGAGGCTGAGAAGGGTGGATCACCTTCTCAGGTGGGGAGTTGGAGACCAGCCTGACCAACATGGAGAAACCCCGTCTCTGCTAAAAGTACAAAATTAGCCAGGTGTGGTGGCGCCTGCCTGTAATCCCAGCTACTCAGGAGGCTGAGGCAGGAGAATCGCTTGAACCTGGGAGGCAGAGGTTATGCTGAGCTGACATCGTGCCATTGCACTCCAGCCTAGGCAACAAGAGAGAAACTCCATCTCAAACAAACAAAAAGGATAGAATACTCAACAAAAGACTCTAAGTGTATCTTTCTTTTAGAACAAAAGAAGTTATATCCCTATCTCACATAAATATAAACATAAATACAAATTTTGGTTCTAAAAAATATAAAAACTACAAAACAGAGAAAAAATGCATAAGAAAATAATAAGCGTATAATTAATTGTGAAAGAGAAAAGCACTTCTTTTGGAAGTAAAAAAAAATAAGTCATAAAGAAAAAAACTGACATTATATCTATTATACCTCAATAAAAAGCTGTTTTTTAAAATCACATACTCAGTATGACAAGACTATACCCAGGAGAGTGGCCCAAATTCACAAGCTAGCAGCAGCAAATGCCAACCAGGATGTGGAGACACCGGAACCCTCGTGCTTCTTTTTTGCTAAATGTTTTTGGGGTTTGAGACAGGGTCTCGCTCTGCCGTCCAGGCTGGAGTACAGTGGTGCGCTCCTGGCTCACTGCAGCCTCATGTGACTCTCCCATCTCTGCCTCCCGAGTAGCTGAGACTACAGGTGTGCGCCACCACGCCTGGCTAATTTTTGTATTTTCTGTACAGATGGGGTTTCACCACGTTGCCCCGGCTGGACTCAAACTCCTGAACTCAAGTGATCCTTCTGCCTCAGCCTCCCGAAAGTGCTGGGATTAAGGTCGGGTGTGGTGGCTCACGCCTGTAATCCCAGCACTTCTGGGAGGCCGAGGTGGGTGGATCACCTGAGGTCAGGAGTTCAAGACCAGCCTGACCAACATGGTGAAACCCCGTGTCTAACCAAAAATAGAAAAATTAGTTGGGCCTGGTGTTGGGTACCTATAATCCCAGCTACTCAGGAGGCTGAAACCGGAACCCGGGAGGCGGAAGCTGCAGTGAGTTGAGATCGCGCCCACTGCACTCCAGCCTGGGCAACAAGAGTAAAACTCCATCTCAAAAAAAAAAAAAAAAAAAAAAAAGTTCTGGGATTACAGGCATGAGCCACCATGCCCGGCCAGCAGCTTCTTAAAAAATTAACCACACGCTTATTATAGGACCCAGAAATTCACAGCACATTCCACCCCAAGAGGAAACAACTCAATTTCCAAACACTGGTAAATGGGTGAGGGAATCTGTGATAATTCCACAGCATGGAATATTACTCAGCCACAAAAATGGATAGACACAGGGGGCTGCGTGGCCGGCAGGGACGGAGGAGGGAGCTGGCCTCCCGCTGCCTACGTGGGCCTCAGGGAGACCGAGGAAGTTCTCGGGGTCTCAGTTTTCCCACACATAAGACGGTTCCTCAGGTCCCACCTGCTTTTCAGCCGTATGCGTCTATCAGTTCATAACTCAGTCACAGACAGCCTGGCACGCAGCAGTCAGACCCAAGAAAATAAAAACAATGTGGGTGGGAGTAGTTGGAATTCTACTAAGAAAAACAATTTGGGCTGCTAGGCAGCCTCCGCAGACACCGGCAACCACTCAGCCCCGAGAGTTCAATGACACAAATCCCACTGCCGGAGCAATAATGCTTCTTGGGGCAAAATACCATTGGTATTAAGTATTCTGGCTCTGAGGAAATTCTCAAGGCCATGAAGTCCACAGCCTCAATGGATGGTTTTATAAAGCTGCGGGCTTCAGGCTTGTGTAATCCACATCTGACTTTCCAGATTACAAAAGCAGCAACTCGAGAACCTCTACGTGGACAGTCCACGCTGAGAAACCCTGCTCCCTTCCGCCTGGTCACGACCTGCGGCCCCACGTGCTGTCCGTGCTCCCTTCCGCCTGGCCACGACCTGCGGCCCCACGTGCTGGCCGTGCTCCCTTCTGCCTGGCCACGACCTGCGGCCCCACGTGCTGGCCGTGCTCCCTTCCGCCTGGCCACGACCCGAGGCCCCACATGCTGGCCATGCAAGGCGCAGGCCCCGCAGCCAGCCGGTCATTCAGGTGGGTTTCAGCCAAGCCCGCGAAACACCCAGGACCAGAAAGGCTGTACCTGGGAACATGGAGCCCTGGATCTACAACCACCCACACAGCCTTCCACGGGCCACTGCACTCACACAGGGCAGCGCTCACACAGGGCAGTGCTCACACAGGGCAGCACTCACACGGGGCACTGTGCTGTACACGCCGAGGCCTTGTTCAAGCCCTGATGGTCCTTACACGGTGCCTCAACATGTGGACCCTGCCCTGGGCTGAGCCTCCGCCGGCTGGCAGCCAGCCACAGGAAGGGATCCTGGTCTCTGCTAGTGTGCTCTAGGAGGTAACCAGAGTCAGAAACGAGGGGTAAGTCTCTTCTCTAAGACTAGCTGGCCAGGTGACTGAAACCAGGCTGCTAAGAATCTGCTGTCACGAATCCATGTGTGTGGATGGAAAGTACCTGTACACATAAGGGATTTTTATGAAGCCAGGACAGTTGTCTGACAGCAGTGGACTGGGAGAGCCCACCTTCCCATTTCCAGGCAGCCAACGGGACTGACAGCGGCAGAGAGGTGGCCGGGCTGTCACAGGGGCCTCGAAACCCACAGCCACTCGGCTAGCTCTGCATGGGGCGGTCACACATACACTGCCTTCCCCCGCATACAGCTCCCTGCCTCAAACAGAAACAGAGAAGCTAAGGGTCCTATTTAGTGAGACTGGAGAGGGAAGGAGAAGGAGAAAGACAGAAAGACCTGCCGAGTCACACCATGACCTCCTTCCATGTCTGCCAACCCCAGAGGATGCTGAGCAGCAGGCCTGGCTCAGCTGGGGCCCCGCAGTCCGCCCCGAGGACATGTGTTATCTAAAACCTCATCCTCACAACTCACTCAAGTGGGAAACCAGGCCTGGAAGAGTTAAAGGAACGTGAAGACAGAACTCCTAAACCCCAGCTCCCAGGGGAGGGCTTAGCTAAGAAACAGGAAGCAGACAGGGAGGGCAAACCCTGGGACCCCTCTGGCCCATGAGGAAAGGCCTGAGACGCCAAACCCCGTGGCAGAACCTCCTGCCCAGAGAACTGAGGAGGACAGAAATGGCAGGTGCCAGTTCTTTCTTAGACCAGCAGGCAGTCAAGTAGCCCAGTCACCAAGACACAAGACAGGCCCATGGGAGCAACTGTTCCTCCTGTGGGGCCACCACAAGCCCCCCACTTTCCCAGCACTCCAGGCCAGCAGGGGCCTCCGGGATAGCGAGCTCAGCAAACAAGCCCAGAGCCAAGGCCCTGAGGCCCTGCTGCCCAGGACCGAAGAGCGGCCAAACCTCAGTGGTGCCAGACTGAGGCACCAGGGACAGAACCCTGGGAGAGTGAGTGCACCGGCTCAGGAAGCTTCCTGGGCCAAGCCCACAGGCCTGAGTGGAAACTGGAATGTGAGGGACCGCTCCCCAAGGGTTGATGACGTTCCCAGCACTTGGGGACATGGCGGCGATCCTGGCACAATCTCAGCATGCTCGCACTGTGGGAAGAAGCTGCACGGGGCCCCGGGAGCGGCCGCTGACCCGTGGGCTCCCCAGACGGATGTTGCTGGGAGGACAACACGATGGCCCACAGGGGGACACAGGCTTCTCTGTCCTCCATGGCAGATTCTAGAGGTTCATCCAGGATCCACTGGGGGGTGGGGAGGGAGCCAGCACAGTACTTTTCCACAAGCTCCTCTGGAGCCCAGGAATGCTGCTCCCCAGGCCTAGCCACCCAACATTCTAAGCACTTAGGTTCCACTTCAAAAAAAAGGCCTGAAACCTTTTTTTTCTAACAATTTCCCATGAGAACCAGGGAGAGTCAGCAGAGAACTATCTGTATTAGCAGAGACAACCCTTTTTATTCGGAGACTGGCTCCTGGACACATCAGACCATGAGCCACCAGGCCCCTGCACTCAGTCACAGAGACCCATCTGAAAATCCTCCCAGCAGCCTGGACCCTGGCCACAGGGCATGCACTTTGCAGAGAATCCCGCCGAAAGCAACTCCCTCCGCCAGCTCCCTCGGAAGGAGCGTGGCTGCCGACCCCTGCTGTCGAACCCGGCTCCACTGAGACGCATTCCCCGGCTTCCCAGGCCCTCTTCCCACTGCCAGCTCCTCCAAAGGCTAAGGAACCAGTTCCAGGTCGCTCCCCAGTGCTCAACTGGGTGGGCCTTAGACCAACTCCTCGCCAGGGGCTGGAGGGCCAAGCGATAGTGCGGGTGACTCTGCTGGCAGCCGCGTGTTACAGACCAGCAGAAGCCCGGCCCTCAAGGCTGAAGGAAACACCCGAAGGCTCTCTTCTCTCCCCTCTTGCTTTCCAGCTGTCTTTTAATCAACATGCATTTTAATAACAAAAAACAGTCACATACTTTAAAAAAATTACTTCAACTTAAACAAAAGGACAGACATCACTCCCTCACTTGAGTGCGAGTTTTTACATCTGCCCAGTCACCATAAGCCAAGCCATCTTGCGGGTCCTGCCAGTGACCAGGGGCCTGTGTGGGCATGAGGCAGGAGGAGGGTTCACCAAGAAGGGAGACCCAGAAGCCTCACGACTCAACTCGAAGTCCAGGATGACGCCGTGCCCACCAAAATCACGTGTGCTTGAGGCTCTGAGGCGCTGTAGAATCGGAACTGGGTTGAATCACAGAACAAGAGCTCAAACAGCTCTCGGGAAACCAGTGTCCATCTGGAACCCAGAAACCAAAAAGAACCTAAAAGCACCCACACCACTGGACTTCAAATTGTGAAGAAGGCTCGAGGAAGAGGCAGTCGGCCTGGGGGACACAGGAATTCAACAGCCTGCAGAGCAGGATCCAAAATTCAGAGTGAGGCTGGGGTGAAATGCTGGGCTGCCTCCTGACTGCTGCACAGGAGCCATGGGATGTCTGCACCTGCCAGGCCTCTGCCTCCGGGTAGCCTTTTGGTGTCCCACTAGGGAGAGCCTAGGACAAGCTGTATGGCTGTGCTGGGGGTGCTGTCTGGCTTCCCTTGCCCCTTGTGGGGTGGCAGCTGAGAGATGACCCTCCGAGACACAGCCAGGACCTCCTCCAGGCACACACCCCTGGCTTCTCCCCTCCACCCACAGCTGCTGAGCCGCCTGCAGCCACAGATGTGGACGTGATTGCACATCAACTTCCAAGAGCTCAGTGCTGCTCACTGGACAGGATCCCAGAGTGATCTGGGCCACACCCATCAACCAGGCACACTCCACTGTCCCAGGCATCTGCAGCCAGGTGGCCTCGGGGCCCCTCCAAGCGCCAGCTGTGCCTGCCTCCTGCTGGCAGCCACTTCGAAGAGGGGCCAACGTGGACTCCCCCTTTCCACCTCCCTCTGCACAGTGGCCCTTTTCTCATTTAATGAAAAACAGGGCTACCTGCCACCCCACATCTCACAATGGCATACCGCCCCAGGCATGAGACCTCTGGCAGGAAACAGTGGCAGAACTTGAACCCTGGCGTCACCCTGGAGAAGTGAACAAATGTAGCAAGCCAGCACCATGCCCTAGCACAAGTCAGTGGCTTCCAACTCTTCCAGAAACTCAGGGACTCACACCAGCTGTCACTTACTGATAGATCTTTAAAAATACAGTTTGAAAATAAGTGCCCCACATCACAGAACAGTCTCAGTTTAAGGACTTAAGCAACAAAGCCACAACAGAACTCTCGCTCCCGTTTCCTCATCTGTGTCAACAAGGGCACTCGGCACCTAAGTCTGACCTGAGAACAGGAACAAAGGCCACGGAAACTGGGTCGCTGTCGGGAAATGACAGCCCGATCCACAGGTGCGTGCGCCAACGGCGGCGACAAGGAAAGCCCTGCCCTCCTGTGGGGTGATGACACAGTGTCACAACGCCCTGATCACGACATGATGCACTTTACACAGACTAACCTGTGAAAATTCCTAATCCATGATGCTGTTTTGATCAAGTGCATACTACCAATGGTAAACACGGCTCAATGCAGACGAAAAACTTAACACTTAGAACTTGGTGGGTAACAAAAATTTTTTATATTTTCTAATTTAAATGTATAAATCTTTTTGTGGAGGACAAACATGATGCAGTAAGTAATAAAATACTTCCAAAAATAAAAAAGCAGCCCAGGCGTGGTGGCTGACCCCTAAAATTCCAGTGTTGGGAGGCCAAGGAGAGAGGATCACTTGAGGTCGGGAGTTCAAGACCAGCCTGGCCAACATGGTAAAACCCCAGCTCTGTCAAAAATACAAAAAACTGGGCCAGGCACAGTGGCTCACGCCTGTAATCCCAGCACTTTGGGTGGCCAAGGTGGGTGGATCACGAGGTCGGGAGTTCAAGACCAGCCTGGCCAAGATGGTGAAACCCCGTCTCTATTTTGTAAAATACAAAATGTATCTATTTTGTAAAAATACAAAAAAATTATCTGGGTGCAGTGGCAGGCACCTGTAATCCCAGCTACTCGGGAGGCTGAGGCAGGAGAATTGCTTGAACCCGGGCAGTAGCGGTTGCAGTGAGCCAAGGTCCCACCACCTCACTCCAGCCTGGGCAACAGAGTGAGACTCTGTCTTAAAAAACAAATACAAAAAACTAGTTGGGTGTGGGGGCGTGCACCTGTAATACCAGCTACTTGGGTGACTGAGGCAGGAGAATCGCTTGAACCTGGGTGGCAGAGGTGGCAGTGAGCCGAGATAGCACCACTGCACTCCAGCCTGGGCGACAGAGTGAGACTTCATCTCAAAAAATAAATAAATAAATGCAGCCCGGGTGCAGTGGCTCACACCTGTAATTCCAGCATGTTGGGAGGCTGAGGCGGGAGGATCACTTGAGGTTGGGAGTTCAAGATCAGCCTGGCCGACATGGTGAAACCCCGCCTCTATCAAAAATACAAAATATTAGTCAGGTGTGGTGGCGTGCACCTGTAATCCCAGCTACTTGGGAGGCTGAGGCAGGAGAATCCCTTGAACCCAGGAGTTGGAGGCCGCACTGAGCCAAGATGGAGCCACTGCACTCCAGCCTGGGCAACAGAGTGAGACTGTGTCTCAAAAAAACAAGGTCTAAAAATGCATAACTTTAGGAGAAGATTGTTCATGTTATTTTTTTCAAGTGAATGGTGGTGGACACTCAAATCTCAATGTCATAATCCACTGTATGCAGTTTAAAAAGTGATGCCTGGCCGGGCGCGCTGGCTCACGCCTGTAATCCTAGCACTTTGGGAGGCCGAGGTGGGTGGATCACCTGAGGTCAGCAGTTCAAGACCAGCCTGGCCATCATGGTGAAACCCCATCTTAAAAAAAAAAAAAAAAAAAAAGTGATGTTAACAGGTGATTTTCAAACTCACAATCATCGTGTTATTAGACATGAACGTTTCTAGATGTGCGTTTTTCAATACAGGCTTCCAGGCCACACCGCTGCACACATACCGGTGAGGAGCTGCCACCTGCACCTTCCCAGGGCACAAACAAAGGCCTGCTGCAGGCTGTTCCCCATCCTGCACACCGCCACCAAGTCCCCTACACAGCATGGCACCCAAAACAGCAGTTTCCTGGCAGCTAAGAAAGGCAGTCATGGGATTCCAACCCAAAATTCACTAAAATTCTTCTTTGTCCTACAATTGCTTCTGGAAGGCACCAAGCCCATCCATTCCTCCGCACCTGTTCCAGCCTCTGCTTCACGGAGAGACCGGCAGGCAGAGTCGCCCCCCTCTCCCTCCCAATCAAGTAACAGGTGGATCCAGAGGGCAGGGCCAGCGAGGCACTGTTGGCCTTACCTGGGGGCCGGCTCCATCACCATCTGGCGCAGCCTCAGGGCCCAGCAGTGGCCCCTCTGCTGACACCTTCTTCAGCTTTTTGTTCTTTTTCTCCGTCACTTTGGGAACTTTTCTCTTCTGTTTTGCCATCCTGCAACACAGAAAGTAAGCTGCTAAAGACAAGGAAATAAATGGCTTAGCTCATATCAGGATTTTTAAATAAAAAGAGATAGGACACTCTCCATTAAAAAATAATATTTCAGAAAATAGAGAAAACATATAAAAGTTAAAGCAAACTCAAACCCCCAAGTTTCATCACCTATGGATAACCAATTTGACATTTTGGTGTATTTCCTGTCCGTCTTTTTGCTTTTTTAAAGTCACCCAGGCTAGAATGTGGTAGCTCGATCTTGGCTCACTGCATCATTGAAATCCCAGGCTCATGCCATCTTCCTGCCTCAGCCTCCTGAGCAGCTATGACCACAGGCGTGTGCCACCATGCCTGGCTAACTTAAATTTTTTGTAGAGACAGGGTCTCGCTATGTTGTCCAGGCTGGTCTCAAACCCTGAGGCTCAAGCGATCCTCTGCTCAGCCTCCCCAAGTGCTGAGACCACTGCTGTGAGCCACTATGTCCGGACCCATTATGTCTTTTTTCTGAGTGTTTTTATTTAACATAGCTGCAATCAGACATGGATTATATATTCTGTATTTCTAACTGAACATGAACACAAAGTTTTTAAGATTAAGAGAAATACCATTTTTAGTGACAGTATCATAACATCCCAAAGGTGAAAATCTGTCTGCTCTCTAATGACTATTTTGAATTGTTTTCACTTTCTCCTATCATGGGCTCACTCATGCTCCCCAACAACTACGGAAGCCGTGGCACCACACAGGTGGAGGATGCTGGCCCTGTGCATCACAGGACACCCGGCCACCACAGGGGGAGGGGCTCGAGGACCACCGTGAGTCCAGGATCTCCTGAGCGTGCAGGGAGCACGGAGCAGGCCACATATGAGGGTGGATGCAGCATTTGAGGGCGTCTGGTTAGGCCTCCTTCCCCAGAACAGCAGTATCTAGAACACCACGCCCAGCAACAGAGAAGCCCAGGCACAGCGAAACCAGGGTCCTTTGTGGGACTATGTGATGAGGGACCCAAGAGAGGCAGTTGGGGTCACCAGCCCTGGGAGCAGGTTGGAGGGGCTGGCCCCTGAGGGAGGGATGCTAAGGAAGAACCTGGGGTGTGGTGCGGGCAGAGATCGACCAGGCTGCTTCTGGGAGGGAGAAGCAGAAACCTGGCCCACACCTGCTGCTGTAGGGAAGCCTCCTGCAGGCAATGGTGGCAGGACAACAGGAGAGGGAAAAAGCCCCTGTCCCCACCCCCTCACCCACACTCCTCCCCACCCTCCAGCTCCCAGTCTCCCCTGCCGCCCCTACTGGGTGGAGCCTTAAAAGGATCTGAGAACAGAAAAGTGTCCTGCAGAGCCTGAGGCTGCATGGGCCTCAGAGCCGAGCACAGAGGCACTGTGAAGCTGGGAGACAGGAACTCAACAGCCAGCACACCCAGCACACACGCTGCTTTCCCACACAGCCTCCAGCCCAGACACACACCCACAAAGAACCACCATGAAAGCCAAATCTCACCCCAAAATTAAAATAGTCCAGGCATGGTGGCTTACGCCTGTCATCCCAGCATTCTGGAAGGCTGAGGTGGGCAGATCGCTTGAGCGCAGGAGTTTGAGACCAGCCTGGCAACACAGCGAGACTCCATGTCTACAAAACATTTTTTAAAAATTGGCCATGCATGGCGATGCACACCTGTAGTCCCAGCTACTCAGAAGGTGGAGGTGGGAGGATTGCTTGAGCCCAGGAGTCGAGGCTGCAGTGAGCCATGATTGTACCACTGCACTCCAGCCTGGGCAAAAGAGTGAGA
>PVKV010041479.1:0-11390 GCA_004027835.1 Alouatta palliata | reverse complement strand
ACTATGTTATAACCCCTAATGAAATTATCAATTTAGAGACCAATCATTGATGACTCTGCTAAATCCATTAACCCAACATTTCTGAAAAAGAAAACCAAAAATTCTGTTGTACTTTTATGTGAGAACAAAGAAAATGGCAAATAATGTGTATTATTGGTTTTTGGTTTTTGTTTTGTGCCAGGGTCTTGCTCTGTCCTCCAGACTGGGATGCTGTGGCACAACCATAGCCCTCTGCTCTAGCCTCGACTTTGCACACTCAAGTAATCCTTCTGCCTGAGCCTCCCAAGTGTCTGGGACAACAGGCACATACCACCACGCCCAGCTTTTTTTTTTTTTTTTTTTTGTAGAGACAGGTTCCCACTTTGTTGCCCAGGGTAGTTTTGAACTCCTGGGCTCAAGTAACACTCCCATCTTGGCGTCCCAAAGTGCTGGGATTACAGGCATGAGCCACCAAGCCCAGTCTTATATTTTTGTTTTCAAATAATTTTAGCCTTGCACATTTCTGGGAAGAATTTCGGAGATTGCTCAGAAGTCACAGACTACAGTTTGAAAACTATATCATTAGCTGAAAGATGTTTTGAAAATTTGGTGATTAATGGATTAGGCTAACAACACCTGAACTCAAAGCCTATCTATCAAAACAAAAAGAAAGATATTTGACTCATGATATGATATAATATGAAATATATGACATAATCTCTGAAACATTCTTGCCAGCCAAAAAAATTGAACCTCAATATTTAACAATGTTTAGTTTAAACAAATTTAAAGGAAATACAGGGATAAAATAACAGTTACAATTAGCAAAATCCATAGTATGAGAAACTCCACGTAACAAATAAACTGCCTGTTTCTTTTCTTTCTTTTTTTTTTAGAGACAGTGTTGTTCTATCACCCAGGCTGGAGTGCCGTAATGTGATTATAGCTCAGTGCCATCTACAACTCCTGAGCTCAGCGACCTGACTGCCTCAGCCTCCCCAGTAGCTACAACTATAGGCAGGTACCATCATGCCCAGCTCACTTATTTTTATTTTTTGTAGAGACAGGGTTTCACTATGTTGCCAAGGCTGGAACTCCTGGCCTCCAGCAGTCTTCCCACCTTGCCTCTCAAAGTGCTGGGAACACAGGCATGAGCCACTGCACCAGCCAAATTACCTTTTCCGAACAACTAAATAACAAAGGGAAGAAAAGGATGGCAGGAATTATACATGGGAGTGCAATAAAAACCCATGTTTAGCCGGGCACGATGGCTCACACCTGTAATCCCAGCACTTTGGGAGGCCGAGACAGGTGGATCACCTGAGGTCAGGAGTTTGAGACCAGCCTGATCAACATGGTAAAATCTAGTCTCTACTAAAAATACAAAATTAGCCAGGCCTGGTGGCACATGCCTATAATCCCAGCTATGTAGGAGGCTGAGGCAGGAGAATCGCTTGAACCCGTGAGGTGGGGGTTGCAGTGAGCCGAGATCACACCACTGCACTGCAGCCTGGGCGACAAGAGTGAAACCCTGTCTCAAAAAGTGCTGGGGTTACAGGCGTGAGACACTGTGTATGGTCAATATTTGTTTATGCAATGCAATGATATCTGTCATGCCTGGGATTTGCATTAAGATAACCTAATGGAGTAAAGACAAGGCAGGAGCAATATGTGAGATAAGTATGGTTATGAGTTAATTTTTGAAGTTTAGTGATGAAATCTATGAGAGTTCATTATATTATTATTACCAATTCTTCTTACTAAGGTGTATGTTTAAAACTTTCCATAATAAAATGTAAAAAAAAAATCATCAAAATGGTTTAAGGAATTTAAATGAAGTTATTATAAAATAAATATAAGAAAATAATGTCTAAAAAAAGCTAAGTCAATCCTGAAAAAGAACAGCAAAGAAAGGAGACTGTCTTCTCAGATGTTGAGATATATTTTAAAGTTACAGTAACAAAAACAGTGTTATACTGTCACAAAAACAGATTGATAGATCTATGGGTCAAAATAAAGAGCCCAGAAACAGACACTTGTATGTGGCACAAAAACAGATTACGAAGACTGAATCAGGGCATGAGGAGAAACCATTTTTTTTTTTTTTTTTTTAAACAGAGTCTTCCTCTGTCTCCAAGCTGGAGTAGCAGTGGTTCCATCTCAGCTCACTGCAACCTCCACCACCTAGGTTGAAGCGATTCTCCTGACTCAGCCTCCTGAGTGGCTGGGACTACAGGCACCTGCTACCAAGCCCCGATAATTTTGTATTCTTAGTGGAGATGGGGTTTCACCATGTTAGCCAGGATGGTCTCAGTCTGCCCCTCTCAGCCTCCCAAAGTGCTGGGATTACAGGTGTGAGCCACGGTGCCCAGCAACCTTTTTTTTTTTAATATTTTTTGTGAAAATGACTCATTATGAAGAGAGAAGGGTTGAATCAGTATCTTGTATAAATAATAAAATAAAATAAAAATAAAATCATGGTAGCAAAATATTTAAATGTGTAAAACAAAGCTATTAGAATAATTAATGTTAGAGAAATAATTTATAACATTGGGGGAAGAGTATTCTTAAGACCACAAAAATATATATTTTATAGGAGAAAAAAAGGGATTTTTAATATCAAAATTATCTCAACAAAGAATATTATAAAAAAAAGAGATGTGGGGCCAATGGATAGGAAACCTGTCAGTGACTAAAATGGATAAGAATTAGTACGTAGAATACACAGAAACTGCTAGTGATTAATGGGAAAATGAGAGACAGTTCAATAGAAAGGTGGATAAAGACATTAGCAGGTAATTCACAGAAGGAGAAATGTTCAGCATCACCAGAAGTAAGAAAAATTACAATTTTATAAATGAAAAATCTGAATGGGTCACAAAGAAAACTCCAAACCAAAATGGTATTATTGATGAATTCTATATTCTATATCTTATGGTGAAAATAATAAGAGTATTACATCAATTCTTTCAGAAAATACAGGAGAAAGAACACTACTGGGGCCGGGCGCAGTGGCTCATGTCTATAATCCTAGCACTTTGGAAGGCCAAGGTGGGTGGATCACCTGAGGTCAGGAGTTCAAGACCAGCCTGGCCATCATGGTGAAACCCCATCTTAAAACAAAAAAGAAAAAGAAAGAACACTACTGAATTCATTTTGTAAGGCCGGAATAACCTTAATGCCAAAACTTGATTTAAAAATTGCAAAATAATAGTAATAAGACAAATTATGGAATATGAATGGAAAAATTTCTTTTGAAAAATTACCACATCAAGTTTAGCAATATATAATGAATATCTCATGACCAAGGAGAATAAATAAAGATATTTTCCAAAAACAAACAAAAATAATGACATAAATGGCATTGGCATTGCTTTACACATCTTTTCTTTTCTTTTTCTTTTTTTTTTTTGAGATGGAGTCTTGCCCTGTCACTCAGGCTGGAATGCAGTGGCACTTCTCTAGATGGGATTCTGGTAACAATGTCTCGGCTCACTGCAACCTCCACCTCCTGGGTTCAAGCAATTATTCTGCCTCCGCCTCCTGAGTAGCTGGGATTACAGGCCTGCGCCAACACGCCTGGCTAATTTTTGTATTTTTAGTAGAGACGGGGTTTCACCATGTTGGCCAGGCTGGTCTCAAACTCCTGACCTCAACTGATGTGCCCACCTTGGCCTCCCACAGTACTGAGATTACAGGCATAAGCCTCCGTGCCAGCCAAGAAAATGGATTTTTAAAGCATATTTAGTTATTTTTTATTTTTCTGGCACCTAACCAAATAGTTAATTGAAGAATGGGTGTGTTAGCAAAAAAGACCTTCAATCACTATCCCTTAAATTCATTATCTAGAGGGAAGGAAGTTAAAATGAAATAAAGAAAATTTGTTGTCTGGTATGAAACCATTAATATTAGGACAACCTCTAGGATTTGAGTTTAAAATAAAGATTATGTATGATATTTTCTCAAAGTTCAGCTGTATCAAATATAAAGAAAATTTTACGTATATTGGTATTAATTTTATTCATTCATTTTTTTGTTTTTATTCTGAGATGGAGTCCCGCTCTGTCACCCAGGCTGGAGTGCAGTGGTGTAATCTCAGCCCACTGCAACCTCCACCTCCCGGGTTCAAGCAATTCTCCTGCCTCAGTCTCTTGAATAGCTGGGACTACAGGCGCGTCCTACCATGCCTAGCTAATTTTTGTATTTTTAATAAAGACAGGGTTTCACCATATTAGCCAGGCTGGTCTTGAACTCCTGACCTTGTGATCCTCCCACCTTGGCCTCCCAAAGTTCTGGGATTACAGGGGTGAGCCACCATGCCCAGCCATTTTCATTTCTTAACTTAAACTTCACCTGTATCAAATATATATCAATGTGTGTAAAAAAAAAAATGTCTATCGTTAGGTACATTTAGAGAGAAGTGAAAGCTAGATTATAGTTGACGCATAGCATGCACCTAACTTAATGGAATGCAGCCAGCCACAGGGGAAACATAGAGTGCAAGATGTCTATACATTACAAGTTCTTCTGTTAAGCTCTGTCTGGCCATGGACACTGTCTTAAAAGTGCTTAATGTGAATTCTCCATAGGCCTTGTGCAAACACACAAACACACACAGTGAAATAAGCCAAAATCTCTGGCCTCGTGATATTTTGTGCAAAGTCTGTTATGGCTTCTCTAGGTGGGAATTCTGGTAATAATGTAGTTCTGCCGGGCGCTGTGGCTCGCACCTGTAATCCAAGCACTTTGGAGGCCAAGGTGGGCGGATCACCTGAGGTCAGGAGTTCAAGACCAGCCTGACCAACATGGTGAAACCCCATCTTAAGAAAATAAAAAAATAAATGAATAAAAACAATGTAGTTCTGCCGTAGTCTCTATAATGTAAACTGTTGAGACCTTTCCTTTTAGCTTCTTCCTTCCTACTACCTTCTCATGTTTTTGGTTTTGTTTTTTACTTTATTTTCTGTGATATTTATTAGAACTCAGCGTATCTTGTAAACTATGCTATTGTTATTAGCATTTTTGATATTGCTTTTGTTAAAATATTGCATAACGTTTGAGTAGTTTTACTGCACAATTTTGCAAGATTAGACTTTTCCAAGAATGCGTATATCTAGTTACAGCAGTGCTAATGAGGCAGTAAGGACTAATTCAGAGCTTCCTGCACCACTTTACATATCTTTGAAGAGTTCCATTAGTCCGGTTCTATCTGTATTAAAATGAATACCTTTCCCACTACATGAAAATCATCTTGTTAATGTCAATTAGTACTGAAATATAATATCACTACCATATGGAACTAAGAAATGCTGTAATGAGTAGGACCTGCAAATTAGACAGTCAGAAATGCATTTTTCTAAGCAGAGCTAAGGAGGTTCCTAAACAAAAGTTATCCCTTAATATTATGATATAATCACACCTGATAGGAAGATAATTTTTTTTTTTTTTTTTTTTGAGACAGAGTTTTGCTCTGTCATCCAGGCTGGAGTGCAGTGGTGCAATCTCACTGCAATCTCTTCCTCCTGGGGTCAACTGATTCTCCTACCTCGGCCTCCCGAGTAGCGGGGATTACAGACACGTGCCACCATGCCCGGCTAATTTTTGTATTTTTAGTAGAGAAAGGGTTTCACCATGTCAGCCAGGCTGGTCTCGAACTACTGACCTTGTGATCCTCATACCTCGGCCTCCCAAACTGGTGAGATTATAGGCATGAACCATCGAACCCAGCCAGGAAGAGAAATTTCAGCAAGAATTACATGTGTTGGCTCCTAATGTTATTTCATAAAAAAGATGTTGCTGTGGTTTGAATGTGCCACCTCCAAAATTCAGGTGTTGCCAATGTGATCTTATCAAGAAGTGAGAGCTTTAAGAGGTGATAA
The DNA here is from genome assembly GCA_004027835.1 of Alouatta palliata. Classification (NCBI taxonomy): domain Eukaryota; kingdom Metazoa; phylum Chordata; class Mammalia; order Primates; family Atelidae; genus Alouatta; species Alouatta palliata. The sequence continues at coordinate 5,532 of PVKV010041479.1, read as the reverse complement.
AGTCATTAGCGTTCTGCTCTCATTAAGGGGACTAAGGATGTTATAAAAGAGGCTTCATGCAGCTTTCAGTTCTCTTGCCCTTCCTTCTACTTTGTACTACAGAAGGACACAGCATCCCTCCCCTTTGGAGCCTGTAGCCCTCACCAGGCAATCGAACCTGCCAGTGCCTTGATCTTAGACTTCTCAGTTGCCAGAATTATGAGAAATATAAATTGCCCAGTCTCTGCTATTCTGCTGTAGCAAATTAAACTGCCCCTTAGACAATGAGATTCTCTGTAACTTGTCATCTTCATATAGAATATGACATGTTCATTTAACTTGTTCTTTAGCTTTTCTGCTATGTGAGGACACAGTTTCATGTTTGTTTATTGTTGCTGTGTTTCTTTTTTTTTATTTTTTGAGACAGAGTCTTACTCTGTCACCTAGGCTGTAGTGTAGTGGTGCAATCATAGCTCACTGCAGCCTCGACCTCCTGGGCTCAAGTGATCCTCCTGCCTCAGCCTCCTTAGGAGCTGGGATTACAGGCATGTGCCACCATGTGCAGCTAATTTTTAAATTGTTTGTAGAGATGGGGTCTGGCTATGTTGCCCAGGCTGGTCTCAAACTCCTGGCCTCAAGTGATCCTCCTGCCTCGGCCTCCCGAAGTGCTGAGATCACAGGTGTGATCCACGGCACCTGGCCACAGCCTCAGCTATTTTATTGTAGTAGTGCAAACAGATTAAGACAACTTATGAAAGACTGTAAGAACTTTGTCAGATTTCTTATGCTATGTAACTGGACCATATTTGTAGTTTTACTCACCCTATCTGTTGTTTAGGAATGGCAGTAAAGCCCTTGCTATATTCTGTTTATTGAGGCTTTCCCGTGTGCCTGGTACTCTGCTAGCTACTTTAAATATATTGCATCACATAATTTTTATAATTTTCATAGGTAGGCATAATCTTCATGGTAGAAGAATTTAAATATCAGAGAGTTTAAGTGACAATCACAGAGCTTGCAGGTGGTAGGAACATGATTTCAATACTTGACTCAGTATACTCTAATTCTTTCAAAAGAGCAGAGATTCTCCAATCATGGTGTGAAAAAGAACTACTGGAAAGAGAGAGGGAATGAACACTAAGGTCCTATCCTAGACCTACTGAATCTGAATCTCTCCGCTGACTGGTCAATCTTCTCCATGTTTCAAACTCCACAGTCCAAATTATAGAGGAAGCAAGAGTATTTGTCTTAGATGTTTACAATCACCCCTACAATTAATCTACTAGGTTGTAAGCTAGTTTCTTATAAATCACGTATCTACCATGATCTAATCAGTGACACTGCAATGCCATTCAGAGCAATTTCCCAAAGCAAGGCTTAAGATAAAGAAGGACAATGGATGTGGCAGCTAGTATGACTTTTATGTCCAATATATTTCCTTTCTTGAGTGTAACGCATAAAACAACTCTCTATAATTCCAAAAATGATCTAGTATCATATGAAAGGCTACAATAAATTTATTACCCCCTTAACAAGCATGAACAACTAGTCTGTCCAAAAATAGCATTAAGAGACATGAGGCCAGGTGTGGTGGCTCACACCTGTAATCCCAGCTACTTGGGAGACTGAGGCAGGGAGAATCGCTTGAACTGGGGAGGCGGAGGTTGTAGTCAGCCAAGATCACGCCTGGGTGACAAAGCAAGACTCTTTGCTCAAAACAAAAAAATGCACCCCATGTATTCATTTCTTAATCCCCAAAACCTGAAAATACTACCTTATATTGTAAAAGAGCAAATATTAAGTGAATATTAACTTGTATGGCAAAAGATTCATTAAGTTAAGGATCTTCAGAGGAAGCATTTATCCTGGATTATTAAATTATTATATCCTGGATCATTATCCTAAATACAATTACATATATCCTTAAAACAGAGAAACAGGGGAAGATTAGAAAAATGCACACCGGGGAGGAGGCATTATGAAGGCGGAGGCCCAGATGAGAGAGATGTGGCCATGAGCCAAGGAATGCCAAGAAATGCCAGCTACCTCCCAGAAGAAGATAAAGGAGGCCAGAAATCAATTCTCTCCCAGTGGATCCAGAGGGAGCATGGCCCTGCTGACCCCTTGATTTTTACACTTCCAGTCTCTAGAACTGTGAAAGATAGATGTGCATGTTGTTTAAAACTATCATTGTTTTGGTAATTTGTTATGGCAGCCACTCTAAACTAATATAAGGGGTAATTTTTAAAGTCTTTTCTCTTCAGTTCAAAATATCTAGATATCTTTATATTAACCCTCTAGTTCCTTTGGGGACCTATATCCAGGCTTTATTTTATTTTATTTTTTGAGACAAGGTCTCGCTCTGTCTCTCAGGCTGGGGTGAAGCAGTGTGATCTCAGCCCACTTCAACCTCTGGCTCCAGGGCACAATTGATCCTCCTACCTCAGCCTCCCAAGTAGTTGGGATTACAGGCATGCACCAACATGCCCAGCTCATTTTTGTATTTTTTTTTTGTAGAGATGAAGTTTCACCATGTTGCCCAGGCTAGTCCTGAACTCAAGCAATCTGACCACCTCAGCCTCCCAAGGTGCTGGGATTACAGGTATGAGCCACTACGATCAGCCTTCTATAAATAGAATTCTTGTTTTTCCTATCAGATACTCATTTATTATATCTAACTTTAACATATCTTAAAAGTTACTAACAATATGTATTTTGCACATTTTATGAATTCTGCCTGTCTCACAAGCTACTTGCTTTCATGTTACACATTCTTTGAGTTTCACCTGTACCTTATTTTTTTTTTCCTTTTTTTGAGACGGAGTCTTGCTCTGTCGTCCAGGCTGGAGTGCAATGGTGCAGTCTCGGCTCACTGCAACCTCAGCCTCCTGGGTTGAAGCAATTCTCCTGCCTCAGACTCCTGAGTAGCTGGGATTAATAGGCAGATGCCACCACACCTGGTTAATTTTTGTATTTTTTGTAGAGAAAGGGTTTCACCATGTTGGTCATGGCTGGTCTCAAACTCCTGACCTTGTGATCCACCCATCTCAGCCTCCCAAAGTGCTGGGATTATAGGCATGAGCCACCACGCCCAGCCAAGTTTCACCTGTATCTTTTAAGCTACTAGCTTACCTGATATCTAGGCTTAATACTTCATATGAGTTTCAAATATCTCATTTCTTTGTCCTAGCGTCTATAGACAAACTGTATACTCTCAAATTATATAGCGAATATACACTATGACTTTTCGGTCAGCAAGGAAAAGGAGGAAGTGAAAGTGGTTTGTTCTTTCCCCAGCTTCCCCTACCCTTTCTTTCTTTTTTTTTTTTTAAGACGGAGTTTCGCTCTTGTTACCCAGGCTGGAGTGCAATGGCGCAATCTCGGCTCACTGCAACCTCCGCCTCCTGGGTTCAAGCAATTCTCCTGCCTCAGCCTCCCGAGTAGCTGGGACTACAAGTACGTGCCACCATGCCCAGCTAATTTTTGTATTTTTTAGTAGAGACGGGGTTTCACCATGTTGTCCAGGATGGTCTCGATCTCTTGACCTCATGATCCACCCGCCTCGGCCTCCCAAAGTGCTGGGATTACAGGCGTGAGCCACCGCGCCCGGCCTCCCCTACCCTTTAAGGATTTTCACAAACAACACTTCTGCTTATATTCCACTGGTCAGAACTCAGTCACATGGCCATACCTGGCTTAAAGAGAGATAAGGAAAAGCAGTCTTTATTTCAGGTAGTCATGTGCCTAGACAAAAATCTGATGTTCTGGCTGGGCGCAGTGGTTCATGTCTATAATCCAGCACTTTAGGAGACTGAGGTGGGCACATTGCTTGAGCCCAGGAGTTTGAGACCAGCCTGGGCAACACAGTGAAACCCATCTCGACAAAAAATACGTTAGCCAGCCGTAGTGGCACCCCCACCTGTAGTCCCAGCCATTCTGGAGGCTGAGGTGGGAGGATTGTGTGGCTCTGGGAGGGGGAGGCTGCAATGAGCCAAGATCTTGCCTTTGCACTCCAACCTGTGTGACAGAGTGAGATCCTTTCTCAAACCAGAAAAAAAAAATTGATGTTCTGTTACAAAAGAAGAAGTGACAGAGGACAATTAGTAATTTTCACAACAATAACTAAAAAACAAAATTAGCAATAATAATAATCTTGACATAGAGACTATGGCTAAAACCCTCATGTCTGAAACTGATCATGAGGCAGTAGCTAGTATTTATGACTTATCTTTCTTTTTACCTAGACTGTGTTCTTTGCCTTCTGGCAACACTTAAGCTTGTATGATTCTGCTCCTCTTCCTTCTCCTCCCTCACCTACTCACCCCACCCCGAGCAGAGTGACTTGTACCTTCAATTCTGAGGGTGATGAATTATTTGTGATACTTCCAAATAGGTCTCAGGTACTCTGGCATCATTCGATAGTAGTAAAAGTAAGTGACCCCAAGTGTTCCCTAGGATTCTTGCTGTATTCTTCATTTCTCCTATGTAATCAAGATTTATAATACAGCTGAAGTCATCGAATTTTTTTTTGTTTCTTACTCTGATGGCATATAGAGCCTGAAATAGCTAGGTGGCAGTTTCTACTTCAAATTTATTTCCACTGTTATCACATTCCACCTTTCTCTTGGGTACTGAGAATTGAGAGCTGAAAAGCCCGTGGTTACATATTTAGGAAATAAAAATTCTGAAAACAGATTATTAGATGCAATAATGAGCAGTGCCCCTCCCAAGTATACTGCTAGTTTCCTGGAATCTTATTCCTTACTATGGGAGGAAAAGTATCATTGCTGGTCATTAGTTCAGAACATATATCACATTCTTCAAGACAGAGCTGTAACTTTGTAAAATGAGATTCCCAATCTGATACCCTGGCTGAGTTTTCAATAAAATGTTCCAGTGTCTTATATGGCTGACTTGTAAGCACAAAAGAATGTAATAACAAGAAATACTGTGGTCTTCAGCTTCATTTCTTATACTGTGAAGAATGGTCTAAGGCAATGTCAGAGTGGTGTATAACGCATTCAGTAAGTTCATACATGATGGCATTGTAACCATGAAGACAAATACACAGCTAGAGGGAGTCTAAGGGAAGACAAAATGGTGTCCTCCACAAGTCAAGGGCAGAGAGTGAAACTGACTTGCAATCAGATGGATGACCTTCCTGTAAACTATGGATGGGCTTTCTGTTCACTGATCAGGTGTGCTTTGCCAATTTAAACTTCCTCAATGCTAGCAGACAAGTTAGTATTAATGAAGTGAAGACCAGGTAATAAACTCCTGATAGCCTCCTTCACTACCACCTTGCTACTTTGAGCAAGAACCAGACCAAGGATGACTGAAAACCACAATGTAGATCATACCATCCAACTACTTAGCCATCATGTTTTAAGCAGGGAGTATGTGAAACTTCAGGTTGAATTCAGAATCTGATTGGGTCAATGGTGCAACAAATTCATATTAGAGTTACAACTATTATATTATAGCTTAAGGACCTTATTCTGGCTAATGAAAATAGTGGTGTCCTGGATCCTATAGACTTTGCATGTTAGATTA
>PVKV010041478.1:0-11417 GCA_004027835.1 Alouatta palliata | reverse complement strand
CAGTTCTTGTCGTCGATGAAGCCGTCAAGCGCCTGGTGCCGGCGTCTCCCAAAGCTAAAGAGCTTCCACATGGTGGCGACTTCTCCTCAGACGCCCACCACCGACACCTGAGCCACCGGGCTCCTCGCGGCCTTTCCACCCTCACCCAGCCCCAAATCTGCGATCCACTCCGAACCAGGGATTCACTCCGAACCAGGGATCTCCCCCAAATCCGCGATCAGAATCCGCGATCCAGCCCGGTCCACCACAGCCTGCGGCAGCGACACTCGCAGCCTCCGACCTCGGACCGAGTGAGCCGTTAGGCGCGGGGAGCCGTTAGGCGCGCGCCTGCAGCAACCGCCCGGACTCCGGAAGCCGCTCCCAAGCCAGCGCGCGGCGGGCAGGTGGCGGTTGCAGCTCCGGCGCGCGCGCCGCTGGCTGGCGGGTTCTCCTGGGCTCGTCCGGAACGTCCCGGAATCGCCCGCGCGCAGCCCGCCGGGCCTGAGGTACTGCCTGGCGCTTGGGGCGCCGGAGCCCCCGCAGGAGCGGCCCTGGCCCCGCCGGTGCGGGGGGAGCTGGCTACTGGCGGAGACACCGGTGCAGGCCACGCAGATGCAGTCCGACCTGGCCGAGCCGCGCGACTCTTCACGGCTCGTCCCCCACCTCTACCACGTGTACTCCTACCAGATCGGCTTCCTGAAGCCGCACTCGGCCTACCTGCAGCTGCTGGCGACGGCCGCGGAGCCCACGCTGACCTTCTAGGCGGTGGACGTGCCCATGCTGTGCCCGCCGCTGCCCCGGACCTCGCCGCACACCGGTGCCTTCTTGCTCAGCCACACCAAAAAAGGTAAAAGAAAAGGAAAGGCAGTTTGAGGTTGCGCCCCCTCGGAGCCCATTCCGCGGCGCGGTGTACAAACGGGCAGCCCATAGGCGCGGGTTTGTGCAACACGGGGCGGCCGCGCGAGGGACAGAGGCAGCGCGAGGGCGGGGGGCTCATGCTCTCCCCCCCGGGAGCAGGGGGTGCAGCTTGTCGAGTCCCGGGCGCCCCTTCCGAGTCCTGGGCACCCTCGGGGGGATCCTGGGGGGGCCGCGCCCTCTCTGAGTTCCTGGGTACACTCGGGGGACGGGGGATTCCCAGGGCCACACCCTCTCCAAGTTCGGGGCGCCCACGACACCCCCCCCCCGCGAGCCCGCCCCTCGGAGAAGGTGGCGGCGCATGCGCTCCGCGCGCGGACTCAGTACGCGGACACCTGGTGCTGGGGCAGCAGCTGGCAGCCGCTGTTGACGTGGCTGAGGACTTTCTGCTTGAGCTGCGCCACCTGCTTGTGTGTGGCTCACGCCTGTGGCTCGCGTGTGGCTCACACCTGCACTCGTGTGGCTGGGCGCGGTGGCTCAAGCCTGTAATCCTAGCACTTTGGGAGGCCAAGGTGGGTGGATCACCTGAGGTCGGGAGTTCAAGACCAGCCTGGCCATAATGGTGAAACCCCGTCTTAAAAAAAAAAATGTAAGATGCGTGATGAAAGTCTGAGTAAAAGGGTTCTTTGTGGTTAACTTACAATATTGAATGATGCATGAGACAGGTGTCCAGAGTAATATTCTTCTGCATTATATTGAGAGACAAATATTTTTAGTTAAAACTAAATTGGCTGGGCGCAGTGACTCACCCATGTAATTTAAGCACTTTGGAAGGCCAAGGCAGGTGGATCACGAAATCAGGAGTTCAAGACCAGCCTGGCCAATATGGTGAAACCCAGTCTCTATTAAAAATACAAAAATTAGCCAGACATGGTATTGCACACCTGTAGTCCTAGCTACTCAGGAGGCTGAGACAGAGAATTGCTTGAACCCAGGAGTCGGAGGTTGCAGTGAGCCAAGATCGTGCCACTGCACCTTTAGCCTGAGCGACAGAGGAAGAATCTGTGTTAAAAAAAAGAAAAAAGAAATTTAGTTGTGCATACAAAATAATTTTAGCTGCAATTCCAAAATTAGTGTATTAAATTTTATTTAGTTGAAATATTGCATTTTGTTCTTTTGAGAACCCTATATAAGCCTCCTTTTCTTAAATTCGTGTTTTTTTTCACTTGTTATAATGAACATAAGTAAATTGATTTGTTGATTGCATCAATTTATTTAGGTACGTACTAGGGAAGCTTCATATGTCATGAGAATGTTTTTGCAATAAATGTAGCAGTGCTTGCTGTGTAACAGATACTCCATAATAAGGGATAAATACTCCTGTTAAAGTTAGTTTGTAACTTCCAGTCAGAGGTATAATATATCAAAGGTAAGCAAATAATATTGATTCTTCATATGGAGTGGACTGGTTTTCAGGCTGTAAAGCTGAATTTTGCTGAATTTAAAAAGAAACTGCTTTATTTATTTCCTAATTATCTTAAGTTTTGTCTTTTTAGATGTATTCCAGCCATGTATGCACCATAGCCCTTATTCTTTGTGTTATGGCTACAGTTTTGCCACTGTTTTCTTCATGCCATGTTATTTCATATGGTATTTTATTGGTTTTGATGAGAATTTAGGTATTTTTTAATGCCCTGAAAAACTGGTTTCAACTGGAGCGTTTGCTTATCAATATAACGTTCAGATCAGTTAATTAAGATAAAAGCATATACTCTCCACAGGCGAGAGGATTAAATCACTTAGCATGGTGCTTTGTTTTTGTAAAAAGAAAGTCTTACTAGATTCTTACCCAAAGCGTGACAAATATAAAATTTGCTAGAAAATATATCATAGAAATTAATGTTTTTGTTTGTTTGTTTTTTGAGACAGAGTCTTGCTCTGTCACCAGGCGCCAGGATGGAGTGCAGTGGCGCGATCTTGGCTCGCTGCAACCTCCGCCTCCCAGGTGCAAGCAATTCTTCTGCCTCAGCCTCCCAAGTAGCTGGGACTACAGATGTGCGCCACCACGCCCAGCTAATTTTTGTATTTTTAGACGGGGTTTCACCATTTTGGCCAGGATGGTCTTGATCTCTTGACCTTGTGATCCGCCCGCCTCGGCCTCCCAAAGTACTGGGAGTACAGGCGTGAGCCACCGCGCCCGGCCAGAAATTAAAATTTGAAGAGAGTTTATGGTAAGTGAACCATATTATTATTTTTTTTTTTAAAGAGAAAGTGTTGCTCTATCCCTCAGGCTGGAGTGCAGTGGCACAATCTGGGCTTCCTGCAACCTACATTTCCCAGGTTCCAGCAATTCATTCACCTCAGCCTCCTGAGTAGCTGGAATGACAGGCACCCACTATCATGCCTGGCTAATTTTTATATTTTTGTAGAAACGAGGTTTCACCGTGTTGGCCAGGCTGGTCTTGAACTCTCGACCTCAGATGATCCACCTGCTTCAGCCTCCCAAAGTGCTGGAATAACAGGTGTGAGCCACTGCTCCTGGACTAAAATTTTTTATGATATAGCACAACTCGCATTTCCAGGCAGAATCTTCTGTTTTTACACGTGAATGTTGATGGTTGCAAAACAATAAAAGGACCTCTGTAGATGTGGAATAATATTTCTTTTCCATATTGATATTCCAATTTTGAGAAATTTCTCTTATTAAAGTTTTTTAGTGGGTGAAGGTTAGTCTACAGTTTTTATACTTAGACACCTAAGTGTATTCTCAATTATTTTCTCTGGAAACCTTCTAGAAATCATGGCAGTTTTAACTGTTGACTGTATAATTTGGCTGTTCTGAAGAATGCTGCGAACAACATAGAAGTGTGGATATTTATTCTGATTTTGTTCTGGATGTATATCCAATAGTGAAATTGTTTTACTACATAATAGTTTGATTTTAAGTTTTTTTTTTTTTGTGTGTGTGTGTGTGTGTAATCTCTACTTTGTTATTTATAATGGCTGTCTTCATTTACATTCAAACCAACAGCGTGGAAGCATTTTCTTTCATTCACATCTTTGCCAACTAACACTTTTTAATTTAATTAATTTATTTGTTTTTGAGACAGATTCTTGCTCTGTTACCCAGGGTGGAGTGCAATGATGTGATTCTCACCTCACGGCAACCTCGACCTCCTGGGTTCAAGTGATCTCCTGCCTCAACCTCTGGAGTAGCTGGGATTACAGGTTCCTGCCACCACACCCAGCTAATTTTTTTTTGTATTTTTAGTATAGATGGGGTTTTGCCATGTTGGCCAGGCTGGTTTCAAACTCCTGATCCACCTGCCTTGGCCTCGCAAACTGCTGGGATTACAGGCATGAGCCACTGCACAAAGCCTTTTTTCTTTTTCTAAGAGTCATTCTAACGAGTGAGTTGAGATATCATTGTTTTTTTTCACTTGCTTTCCCTATTAAGAATTGACATTTAGCATGTTTCAGTGTATCTGTTTGCCATATGTATGTATTCTCTTGAAAAATACGCTTTTTGCTCATTTTAATAGTTACTTGTTTATTGTTGTATAGCATTTAAGTTTCTTACATATTTTTGATATTAACCCCTTGTTCCATTTTTTAGTTATCCTGTTGATTGTATCATCTTCTTTGCAGCAGCATTTTAATTTTCAGTATTCTGACTCTATTTTTTCTGTTCCCTGGGATTTTGAGGTTAAATTAGTCACTGCCCAACCAATGTCATGGAATTTTCACTCTTTTTTTCTTTTTTTTTTTTTGAAACAGAGTCTCACTCCGTCACCATGCGCCAGGCTGGAGTGCAGTGGCGCGACCTCGGCTCACTGCAACCTCCACCGCCCGGGTTCAAGCAATTCTCCTGCCTCAGCCTCCCGAGTAGCCGGACTACAGGCACGTGCCACCATGCCCAGCTAATTTTTTCTATTTTTAGTAGAGACGGGGTTTCACCATGTTGACCAGGATGGTCTCGATCTCTTGACCTCGTGATCCGCCCGCCTCGGCCTCCCAAAGTGCTGGGATTACAGGCGTGAGCCACCGCGCCCGGCCGGAATTTTCACTCTTTTTTGTTGTTGTTGTTTGTTTGTTTTTAGTAATAGTAGTTTCAGAGTTTGAGGCCGCACATTTATGCATCTAATTTATTTTGAGTGTATTTTTGTATGTGGTGTGAGTTGAGGGTCTCCTTTTATTGCTCTACATGTGTCCGTAAAGTTTTTTCAACAGCATTTACTGTCTTTTTCCTCAGAAACTGTCACCTTCATTTAAAATCAGTTAGCTGAGGACAGGGCGGGGGAGAGGCGCGGCCGCGGCGGGACCGGGAGGAGCAGGAGATGCTGCCAGCCCTCCCGGGGCCGCGCTCGCTCAGCCGCCGCCGCCACACGGAGCAGCCGCGCGCCAGGAGCCGTGGGCCGGGCCAGCCGGGCCGCCGGGGCCCTGTGCGCCGCGCTCGCAGCCAGTAGCGCCGCCAGCACCGTGGGCGCTCGCTGGGCAGCCGCGGGGCCTGAGGCCGGGCCGGGGAGGGGGCGAGGGAGGCGGGATGAGCATCGAGATCCCGGCGGGACTGACGGAGCTGCTGCAGGGCTTCACGGTGGAGGTGCTGAGGCACCAGCCCGCGGACCTGCTAGAGTTCGCGCTGCAGCACTTCACGCGCCTGCAGCAGGAGAACGAGCGCAAAGGCACCGCGCGCTTCAGCCATGAGGGCAGGACTTGGGGGGACGCGGGCGCCGCTGCCGGGGGCGGCACCCCCAGCAAGGGGGTCAACTTCGCGGAGGAGCCCATGCACTCCGACTCCGAGGACGGGGAGGAGGAGGCGGCGCCCGCAGACACAGGGGCGTTCAATGCTCCAGTAATAAACCGATTCACAAGGCGTGCCTCAGTATGTGCAGAAGCTTATAATCCTGACGAAGAAGAAGATGATGCGGAGTCCAGGATTATACATCCAAAAACTGACGATCAAAGAAATAGATTGCAAGAGGCTTGCAAAGACATCCTGCTGTTTAAGAATCTGGATCCGGAACAGATGTCTCAAGTATTAGATGCCATGTTTGAAAAATCGGTCAAAGATGGGGAGCATGTAATAGATCGAGGTGACGATGGTGACAACTTTTATGTAATTGATAGAGGCACATTTGACATTTATGTGAAATGTGATGGTGTTGGAAGATGTGTTGGTAACTATGATAATCGTGGGAGTTTCGGCGAACTGGCCTTAATGTACAATACACCCAGAGCAGCTACTATCACTGCTACCTCTCCTGGTGCTCCCTGGGGTTTGACAGGGTAACCTTCAGGAGAATAATTGTGAAAAACAATGCCAAAAAGAGAAAAATGTATGAAAGCTTTATTGAGTCACTGCCATTCCTTAAATCTTTGGAGGTTTCTGAACGCCTGAAAGTAGTAGATGTGATAGGCACCAAAGTATACAACGATGGAGAGCAAATCATTGCTCAGGGAGATTCGGCTGATTCTTTTTTCATTGTAGAATCTGGAGAAGTGAAAATTACCATGAAAAGAAAGGGTAAATCAGAAGTGGAAGAGAATGATGCAGTAGAAATCGCTCGATGCTCTCGAGGACAGTACTTTGGAGAGCTTGCCCTGGTAACTAACAACCCTCGAGCAGCTTCTGCGCACGCCATTGGGACTGTCAAATGTTTAGCCATGGATGTGCAAGCATTTGAAAGGCTTTTGGGACCCTGCATGGAAATTATGCAAAGGAACATCGCCACCTATGAAGAACAATTAGTCGCCTTGTTTGGAACAAACATGGATATTGTTGAACCCACTGCATGAAGCAAAAGTATGGAGCAGGAAGACCTGTAGTGACAAAATTACACAGTAGTGGTTAGTCCACTGAGAATGTGTTTGTGTAGATGCCAAGCATTTTCTGTGATTCCAGGTTTTTTCCTTTGTTTACATTTACAATGTATCAATAAACAGTAGGGATTTAATAGTCAGTAGGCTTTAACATCACTTTCTAGAGAGTAGTTCAGAAAAAAATCAACATACTGATAAAATGGCTTTGTACTCCATAAAATTATGACCGAAAGGTTTATTAAAATGATTGTAAGATATAGAAAGTATCTGTGTTTAAGAAGATAATTAAAGGATGTTATCATAGGCTATATGTGTTTTACTTATTCAGACTGATATCATATTAGCGACTATCCCCATGTAAGAGGGCACCTGGCAGTTAAACATGCTATACACAGCATGGCATCACATTTTTTTAAATAACTCATACATAGTAAAATTTTAATCATTTGTGTTTAAAGTTTTCTAGCTTGATAAGTTATGTGCTGGCCTTGGCCTATTGGTGAAGTGGTATAAAACATCATATGCAATTTTAAAACTTTTTATGTTTTTGCAATAAAGTACATTTTGACTTCTTTGGCATAATGTCACTAACCTACATATTCCAGTGGTTTTATGGACAGGCAATTTAGTCATTATGATAATCAGGAAAACAGTCTTTTAGATGAGAGATCATTAATGCATTTTTCACTCATCAAGCCCATATCTGCTTCCTTTTCATTTTATAGTTCTCTATATTCTATATCTTTAAAAATTTGATCTTGACATTAAATGTCACAAAGGTTTTTAAAAAGTGATTTAAACTTAAAATCTTGACCTTTTTTGTATTCTTTACTCTAAGATCTTATGTTTTAAAAAACTCTCCTATACCAAAAATAATTTGGGATCCTTATCAGCATGCCCACAGTTGATTTCTTTGTTCTTTACTAGGCCTGCACAATGCAGTCCTTTGCAGACAGACATCTGTTCCCTTGGGTTTCTTTTCCTTCTTAGAATGGTTGCCAACTGACAATCTCATTGATCAGCAGCCAATGCCGTTTGTTTTTTGTTTTTTTAATTCTTAAAAAATCCCCATAGGGTGACAGAAATAAATTTTCATGAGTATCATCCTATATAAAGACAAAATGAATTTCTCCCCATACCACATACACCATTAGGCCTTGCCATTGCTTTAAAGTAGACTCATAGTTGAAATTAGTGCAGAATGAACTCAGATGTACTAGATTTCCATTGTTCATTGATATGTTGAGTATGCTGCCACATAAGATGAATTTAATTATATTCAACCAAACTCTTACATGATTTCTACCCATTGTCTAGAGACATTAATTCTAACCAGTTGTTTGCTTTCAAATGAGCGATTTCATTTTGGGAAACAGGTTTCAAATGAATATATATACATGGGTAAAATTATTCTGTGCTAATGCAGTCTTACTAGAGAATGTTTATGGTCCCACTTGTATATGAAAATGTGGTTAGAATGTTAATTGGATAATGTATATATAAGAAGTTAATAAAGTATGTAAAGTATAACTTCAGCCACATTTTAGAACACTGTTTAACATTTTTGGAAAACCTTCTTGTAGGAAAAGAGAGCTCCATGAAGATGACTTGTTTTGTATTTCAGATTTTATTTTAAAAGCGGTGTCTGTTAAACAAGAAAAAACACAAAAGAACCCCAGATTCCTGGTTCATCATTCTGTATTCTTACTCACTTTTTCAAGTTACCTATTTTGTTGCATAAACTAATTGTTAACTATTCATGGAACAGCAAATGCCTGTTTAATAAAGAACTTTGACCAAGGCTAAAAAAAAATAAATAAATAAAAAATAAAATCAGTTAGCTGTAAGTACATGGCTATATTTCTAGTCTCTTTTTTTTTTTTTTTTTTTGCTTCATTGGCTCAGTGTCTGTTTTTATTCAATTGCCATAATGCTTTTGTTACTATAGTTTTGTAGTATATTTAAAAGTCAGGTAGGCTGATTACTTTTTCTGTTTGATGGCTTTGGCTATTCAGGGTCTTTTGTGCTACCATACAAATTATTGATGTATTTTTAATAATCTTTTTTTTTTTTTTTGAGACAAAGTCTTGCTCTGTTTCTATGCTGGAGTGCAGTGGTGTGATCTTGGCTCCCTGCAACCTCTGCCTCCTGGGTTCAAGCATTTCTGACACCTCAGTCCCATGCGAGTAGCTGGTACTACAGGCACGAGCCACCATGCCCAGCTAATTTTTGTATTTTTAGTAGAAATGGGGTTTTACCACATTTGCCAGGATGGTCCCGATCACTTGACCTTGTGATCTGCCCACCTTGGCCTCCCAAAGTGCTGAAATTACAGTAGTGATCCACAGCGCCTGACATATTCTTAAGAATGTGTATTAAGTATATCACTGATATTTTCACTGAGGTTGCATTATATCTGTAGATCATTTTGTGTAATACAAATATTTAACAATAATGGCAGTTCATTAATGATTAATCATCTAATATATCAATTTCTTTAATGTTTTTTAGAGTACAATGTAAGCTGCTTCATAGTTTTGGTAAAATTTATTTCAAAGTATAGTTACTACAGTTATTGTAGATGGAATTCATTTTTAAATTTATTTTGAGGTAGTTGTTAGTTTATAGAAATGCTACTGACCTGCCGAGAGTGGTGGCTTATGCCTGTAATCACAGCAATTGGGGAGGTTGAGACAGGCAGATCATAAGGTCAGGAGTTTGAGAGCAGCCTTGCCAATACGGTGGAACCCTGTCTCTACTAAAAATACAAAAATTAGCTCATCGTGGTGGCGTGTGCCTGTAGTCCCAGCTACTGAGGAGGTTGCGGCAGGAGAATCGCTTGAACCCAGTAGGCAGAGGTTGCAGTGAGCCAAGATCATGCCACTGCACTCCAGCATATTTTTGAAAATATGAGGCTGTGAAGATTATGCTAAATAATTAACATTTGTCTGAAAAAAAGCATAGAACTTTTATGACCATAGCCCAAGAATGATGAAACAGAGAGTGGGAGAGTGGGTTAAGACCACACTGCTGTAACCATTCCGTCACAACCCTTCTCATAATAATGAGTCAAAAGGAATTTTTAGAATACTTTTCTTAATTCCATCGAAGTATTAAATTTTTATTTGCTGCTTTTTTTTTTTTAGATGGAGATTCACTCTTGCCACCCATGCTGGAGTACAATGGCGCAAACTCGGCCCATTGCAACCTCTTCCTCCCAGGTTGGCCAGACTGGTCTTGAAGTCCTGAGCTCAAGTCATCCGCATGCCTCAGCCTCCAAAAGTGCTGGGATTACAGGTACGAGTCACTGAAAGCCAGCCAAAAATTTTTTATTTAAAAGTATCTTCAGCAACTTAGTAGGCCTGAAATTTGATAAAAAATTCTTTACTCATCATTAATATCAGGTTAAACTAGAAAATTTTGAATACATTGTACAGAAAATTAAATAAAATTTGTCAACATTCCCCAGACTTCATCTGATTAAAACAGGACATCTGGGTATTTAAAAATACCAAATTGGCCGGGTGAGGTGGCTCATGCCTATAATCCCAGCATTTTGGGAGGCCAAGGTGAGCAGATCACCTGAGATCAGGAGTTCGAGACCGGCCTGGCCAATATGGTGAAACCCAGTCTCTACTAAAAATGCAGAAATTAGCCGGGCGTGGTTACACACACCTGTAGTCCCAGCAACTCGGGGCTCAGGCAGGAGAATCACTTAAACCGAGCAGGCAGAAGTTACAGTGAGCCGAGATTTCGCCACTGCATTCCAGCCTGGTGACAGAGCAAGATTCCATCTAAAAACAAAAACAAAAAACACCAAATTAGGGATGAAAAATATTTATTTTTAAAAGATTTTTGATCTTATATATATAAACACATTGCCTGTTTTTTTGCCTGTGTATATATATATATGCTAGCATTAAGTTTCATCTGTGTCTTGCTTATTTATATATATATAAGTTTCAGATTCTGCACTGCAAATAAACTTTAATATATATTACATTTTCCATCACTGCAATCCAGGTGATAAATATGTCCATTACCTCCAAAGTTTCCTTGTGTCCTTGTGTTTTATTTTTATTTTGTGTGTGTTAAAAACACTTGGCCGGGCGCAGTGGCTCATGCCTGTAATCCCAGCACTTTGGGAGGCCGAGGCGGGTGGATCACGAGGTCAAGAGATCGAAACCATCCCGGTCAACATGGTGAAACCCCGTCTCTACTAAAAATACAAAAATTAGCTGGGCATGGTGGCACGTGCCTGTAATCCCAGCTACTCGGGAGGCTGAGGCAGGAGAATTGCTTGAACCCAGGAGTCGGAGGTTGTGGTGAGGCAAGATCGTGCCATTGCACTCCAGCCTGGGTAACAAGAGTGAAACTCCGTCTCAAAAAATAAATAAATAAATAAAATAAAATAAAATAAAATAAAATAAAAACAACACAAGATCTACCCTCCATAATTTTTTTTTTTTTTTAACTGCACTTTAGGTTCTGGGGTGCTTGAACAGATCATGCAGGATTTTTGCATAGGTACATACATGGCAAGGTGGTTTGCTGCCTTCATCCCCACATCACCTATATCTGGTATTTCTCCCCTCATTATCCCTCCCCACCCCCCACTGTCCCTCCGTTAGCCCCTGAACTGAACGCAATGTGTGATATTCCCCTCCCTGAGTCCATGTGTTCTCATTGTTCAACAGCCAGCTATGAGTGATAACATGCAGTGTTTGGTTTTCTGTTCTTTTTTTTTTTTTTTTTTTTTTTTT
>PVKV010041477.1:0-11417 GCA_004027835.1 Alouatta palliata | reverse complement strand
CCATCACTACCACTGTTATCACCATCATTCATCATCACCACCATCATTACCACCATCACTACCACTGTCACCACCAACATTCATCACCACCATCACCACCACCACCACTACCACTGTCATCACCACCAACATTTATCACCATCACCACCACCACCATCATTACCACTGTCTTCACCACCAACATTCATCATCACCACCATCACCACCACCATTATCACCATCATCTCCATCACCACCACAATCACATCACCACCACCACCATCATCACATCACCATCACCACCAACATCACCACCACCATTATCACCATCCTGATATCATCACCATCAGTACCACCACTGCCACTATCACCACCATCACAACCATCATTACCACTATTGCCACCATCACCCCCTTTAGTACAATCATCACCATTATTACAACCACCACCATCAACATCACTACCATCATCACCATCACCACCACCATTACTACCACTATCACCATCACAACCATCATTACCATCATCACCACTATTGCCATCACCAGCATTACCACCACCACTATCATAACCGTCCTTACCATAATCATCATAGCCATCACTACCACCATCACATCACCATTACCTCCATCACTACCACTGCTGCCATCGTCACCATCACATCACCATCGCTATCATCATAACCATCACTACCACTGTCACCACCACTATTATCACCATCACCACCATCGTCACCATTATCACCATTACCATCACCACCATCACTACCACCACCACCATTACCACCATCACCATCATGATCATTATTACCATCATCACCAGCATGATCACCATGAGCATCACCATCACCACCATCATCAGTCCACAGCTCCCTGAGAGCTGTGATGGGGAGAGCACCTGGGAATTGGGCACTGGGCCGTAAGACGGGCATGACATAAAGCTAAAAGAGCAGTACCTGGAAAATATTGGAGAGGTCCCTGAGGTTGAAGACATAATGAAACTTAATGGTCGTGGGAAGAAATGTTGCTGCGATTTTCTGATGCAAAGCTGTTGAGGAAAAAGACACGTCAGTTCTTATGTACTCTTAATGGCCCCAGAAGTGCAGAGCTTCAAGTTTCTAAAGCCGACAGACCACGGAATGGTGAAAACTGGAGTAAGAAATCTGCACAGCTCTTTGAAGAGGAAGGAAGTTTGCTGTTCTGTGGTAAATCATGTCTGTGTACTGAATTTCCTAGCCTCGACCTCCCCCATGAAGCAACTGTATTTCACAGTATTTCCTGCTGAAACATAGCATCATTTTTAAAATATTGATTTAAAAGTATAAATAAAGGCCAGGCGCGGTGGCTCACGCCACTTTGGGAGGCCAAGGTGGGCAGATCACAAGGTCAAGAGATCGAGACCATCCTGGCCAACATGGTGAAACCCCGTCTCTACTAAAAATATAAAAATTAGCTGGGCATGGTGGCCTGCGCCTGTAGTCCCAGCTACTCGGGAGGCTGAGGCAGGAGAATTGCTTGAACCCGGGAGGTGGAGGTTGCAGTGAGCCAAGATTGCGCCACTACACTCCAGCCTGGCAACAGAGTGAGACTCCATCTCAAAAAAAAAAAGTATACATAAAATATTCATCAAGGGAAAATGTGAAGAGCCATCAGCCCACAGAGCTGTAGGTTTTACCGATGGGAGAGGGGATGAGGCCAGCTTACCCAGGGCCGCAGCCACCAGTTGGCTGCTTATTCTCTGGGTAGCCATGGAGACCGAGTGGAAGGCCAGGTGCTGCATCAGGATGGTGCTGTAGATGGTGGTGAGGGCCTCCTGGCCGGGGAAGCTCACAGCAAACACGCAGAAGTGACGCTGCTCCGGAAAAACCACAAATTCCCGTCAGCCAGCTCTGGGGCAGCTGCCTGGGGCTGGGACCACCGTCGTGGAGAGCAGGCGGCCTCTGTCCTATTGGTCTAAGGTCTTTTGGGCGTTGTCAGAATGGGCAGGTACCCGCCTTGTGCCTTGCACATGGTAAAACCACATTAAGTATCACTACATGCAAAACCACCATACTCACTTGGTGCTCTCAAGAAGAACTGTGGCAAAGGTAAGGGCAGGGCTCAGAGCGCAGGCCTGGCTCTAAATTCAGGTCTCCGTGCGTTTAGAAAACACACAGGCAAAGCCTGTCTGGGTAAGGGCCACAGATAAAATAGAATGCCCTGATAATCCGAATTTCAGACGAATAACAAGTCCTTTTTTTTTTTAAAGAATAGTATGTCCCAGGCCAGGCGTGGTGGCCCATGCCTGTAATCCCAACATTTTGAGAGGCCAAAGCGTGTGGATCACTTGAGGTCAGAAGTTTGAGACAAGCCTGGCCAACATAGTGAAACTCCATCTCTACTAAAAATACAAAAATTAGCCGGGCATGGCGGCACACGCCTGTAGTCCCAGCTACTTGGGAGGCTGGGGCAGGAGAACTGCTTGAACCTGGGAAGTGGAGGTTGCGGTGAGCCGAGATCACACCACCGCACTCTAAACTGGATGTTGTAGCGAGACTCCATCTCAAAACCAAAACAAGCAAAATAATAATAATAATAATAAAAATAAAAAAAGAACAGTATGTCCCCAAATATTGTATGGAACATACTTGGACTAAAAAAGTATTTATCTGGAGTTCAGATTTAACTGTATTTTTACGTGCTAACTCTGCCAGTTTGACCAGGTCACAGGGAAGGCCGGCTGGCCGCCTGTGCTCCCCATGCCCTGGAATTGTCTGACACATCCTGCAAGGTTAGGGAGTTCTCCGGAGAATGTCAGCCTGCAGCCCTACATCCCAAACTCAAGCTGTTCTTCTCATTTGCCAGAAGCAAGCCTCAGACTCACGGCAGGTGACGTGGAGGAGTGTGGTTTCTGCTTACCTGAAGCCTGGGGTCGATGGTGAAGGAGCCGGCAGTGGGGTTCATGCAGGCCACATACTGACAGTTATGGACATCTTTCAACGTCAGCTTGTGTCTGTCATACCTGAGCGGGGGAGACCAGCGTTCATGTTGCGGCCCTGGCCTGGAGGAGCTATCCCTGGCCCCCACTTCACTCCCAAGAATGTCCTCCCTGTGATTTTAAAAACCCTCCACAGGTGCTGATAATATGTGAAACAGCTGCTGTGACTTCATGCTCTCAAGAGAAATTTTGAAACAAGGGGCAAAGAGTGGCTCAGAGAGTAGGCTGGGGTTTATGTTCCAGCTCTTCCACTGAGCAGTGCTGGGGCTCTGGGAAGGTGGTTAACATCTCTGTGCCTCAGTATTCTTACCTGTGCAATGGGTCATCAGGAGGATTAAAGGAGCTAACACATGAAAAACACTTGGAAAGGTACATGACATACAGTAAGTGTGCAATAAATGTTCACCATCCGTGTCATCAGGATAATTATTAACGGCTGCTACCATTAAATAAGCTGAATAAGCCGGGCACGGTGGCTCAAACCTGTAATCCCAGCACATTGGGAGGCTGACGTGGGCAGATCACTTGAGGTCAGAAGTTCAAAACCAGCCTGACCAGCATGGTGAAACGCTGTCTCTACTAAAAATACAAAAATTAGCCAGGTGGTAGTGCCTGCCTGTAATCCCAGCTACTCGGGAGGCCGAGGCAGGAGAATCACTTGAACCCAGGGGGTGGAGGCTGTAGTGAGCCGAGAACATGCCACTGTACTCCAGCCTGGGCAACAGGGTAAGACTCCATCTCAATAATAATAATAATAATAATCATCTGAATAATTTCCTTGATGTCACAGTACACTAGTGACTTTTTTTTTTTTTTTTTTTTGAGACAGGATCTTGCTCTATCACTCAGGCTGGAGTGCAGTGGTGATCACGGCCCACGGCAGCCTCGATCTCCTGGACTCAAGCCATCCTCAAAAACTCAGCCTCACACTGCCATGCCCTGTTAATTTATTTGCAGAGACAGGGTCTCATATGTGACCTGGGCTGAAGTGATCGTCCTGCCTTCACTTCCGCAAGTGTCGAGATTACGGGTGTGAGCCACTGCACCCAGCACCTTTGATTCGTTTTTCCCCATTATACACTTTGTGGGTTGGAGGTTGCTGTCTCTTGTTAATTTCTAGTAATTTCTTGTATATTTCAGATATTCATCCACTGTCGATTTTATACATTGCAAATGTTTTCTCCCATTCTTTTATTTCTCCATTATATTTGTCCACGGTGTCTTGCATTGGTGAAATTCCTTAATTTTGATTTAAATCACAGCCATCAATGTGTATGCTCCTGAACCCTTTGCCTGTGCCGTCCCCTCACCCCCCTATGCACTCCTCCCTCAGGTCACAGACGCTGTCCCCGTTTGCCTCTACCTTCATCACAGTTCACCCTTTGCTTGAGGACCCGTCCTTCCCATGGGCCCCACCTTGTCTGCATGACTTTTCTTTCACGAGTGAGCCTTTCCTTGACACATCCACTAAAACGGTCCATCCTTCCCTGTTGTCGTGGGGCCATTTTAATCTGATATTCTAGGGGGATCCTTTGAAAACTCAAATCTGACTCTGCCACCCCTCCTGAAGATCCTTAAGGGTCAACCCCAGGGCAGATGTGGACCTAGGGCCGAAGCTTAAGAACATGGAGGCCTCTCCTTAAGGAAAAGAAAGCAAAAATCTTAAGCAAAGTTTACAAGAGCACATGACCCTGTGAAGCCCGTGAAAGGGGCCTTGTGAGTAGCGGGAGGCAGAGGCTGAGCCCCCACGGCCCTCACGGTCGACCTGCCTGCAGAGAGGGAAGGGTGGGTCTCATGCATTTGCCACCCTCCGCTCCTGTCTGGGTACCCTCAAATCCTGCACCCCACACCACTTCCGGTGAAATGATGTCAAACTCTCTCCAGGCTCCCTGCTCAGAGTGGCAGCTTTGTCACCTCCCCCAGGGAGCCACCTCTAATGCCCCCGTCCCCACATCACAGCCTGCAGCACAGCATAGGCTTCCTATAGTCGTGAGCCCTGTGAGTGCCGTTTAGTGAGGAAAAGGCAGGTGGAATCAGATGTATCTGAACTCAAAATCTAGCTCCGGCCGAGCATGGTGGCTCATGCCTGTAATCCCAGCACTCTGGGAGGCCGAGGCAGGCAGGTCACCTGAGGTCAGGAGTTTGAGACCAACCTGGCCAACAGGGTAAAGCTCTGTTTCTACTAAAAATACAAAAATTAGCTGGGAGTGGTGGCAGGCGCCTATAATCTCAGCTACTTGGGAGGCTGAGGCAGGAGAATCGCTTGAACCTGGGGGGCAGAGGTTGCAGTGAGCTGAGATCATGCCATTGCACTCCAGCCAGGGCAACAAGAGCAAAATTGTCTCAAAAAAAAATCCAGCTCCATCACTCATGAGGGCCATGACCTTGAATAGGCAACCTAACTCCCATGCCTCCCTTTCTTGGCATACGGAACGGCCCCAGAGATGCGGTTTCTAGACTTCTTTGGCCTAAGAACGCTCCAGTTTGGCCTGGGCTACTTGCTTATTTTAAGAGACAATTCAACTGAATGTTCTGATCTTTCCAAACTGCAAACCTAAACATGCCACCTTTGGCTTCCCGGTACCACTGGGAGAATGTTCACACCCTGTCCCGTCGTCCAGAATCCCAGGGGTTCTGGTTGCAGCTGCCCTGGACACCCTCTCCCCTCTGACCGTCGCATGCCTGCCACACCGGCCTCCCTGGGCTCCTTCACAGGCGGCAGGGCCTTTGCACGTGGTGTTCTCTCTACCCAGAATGCCCTCCCTCTAAGATCCCACAGCCAGCGCATCAAGGCTGCCAGCTTCCAGCAGCGTACCATTTCCCCAGGGGCATCTCTCTGTGGGGCTCCCAGCTGGGGGGCTCCTCTGTGACGGCACTGGGGGTTTTCCTCAGAGCTCCGCCTTTACCAGGTCATGTACTGTTTCATCTCCGGGGGGACAGACATCTCTGTCTAAGGGGCATCCCCCTCCACTGGCTCTAGGCCACAGCTGTGTGTTTGTGAAACGGGCGATGGATGAAACTGATACAACCTCTCCTCTGCCTTGGCCCTGCCTCAAGGCCTTGTGGCCCCACAAACTTAGGGGCCCAACTACCTCCCTGTCTCCCTACCCACGTTGCAGCCCCCCCACAGCCCCCCCACCCCCCACCAGTCCCGCCCTACTGCCCCGTGGCTCCGCCTCTTCCCACCCCCTGCCCTGGCCCCACCCCCATCACCTCGTGACCACGCCCTTCCCCTGGCCCTGCCCCGTCTAACCAGTGCCGGTGGTCCATGTGCTGCCGGATGAGGGTGTGTGGGGCCACTGTCCCGTATTTGTCCACCTCAGGCATGTTCATGTCGTCGATGAAGTAGATCAGCTTCTTGGTGCCTGGTGGCCCGTAGTTCCTCCCTGACTTCTTCTCCAGCGGCTTCTCCAGCACCCCTAGAGAGGGCAGAGGGTCAGCCGCCAGCCTGTGCCTCCTGAGCCTGCACCTGTTAGGTAGGGAGGGGCGCTACCTGCTCCCCCAGAGGACAGGAGGTGGGACCCGGCTGAGATCCAGGTTCACCAAATGCACCCACCCGGGGAGTGGCCCTTGAGGGGGCACCGGGTATAGTGTGAGGAATAAACAGAGTGATCAGAGACAAGAGCAGCAGGAACCTTGCCCTCCATCACCTTTGGGTCGCCTCAGACTGGCTGAGACACTCCCTGTGGGACCTGCTGCCTCGACTGGCCATCAAACCCCCATCACGATGCGCACCCTAGAGCACCAGAAACAGGGGTCCCAGCTGCTCCTCCTCTGTCTCCAGCTCAGGAAGGAAACGCCAGCAGGTGGGGTGTGGGAAGTGAGGAGGTGAAAAGTGGCCGGTGAGCGCCTGGGCTCACAGTGAGAGG
Organism: Alouatta palliata; assembly: GCA_004027835.1. Taxonomy (NCBI): domain Eukaryota; kingdom Metazoa; phylum Chordata; class Mammalia; order Primates; family Atelidae; genus Alouatta; species Alouatta palliata. Next base: position 4,593 of record PVKV010041477.1, on the reverse strand, counting down.
GGACAGCAGGGAATGGGGGCCAGGGGCAGCCGTGTAGGCAGGGCGTGGCAGGGCGAGACTCACCCTGCAGCATGGCTGAGGTCGTGTAGAAGTTGAAGGGCACGGCCTGCACCAGGTAGCGGTCCGTGTTCAGGCTGTCCAGCTTGTCCCCCATCAGCACCGACTTGCCTGTCCCTGCGTTCCCCACCAGCATCACCGGCCAGGACTTCTCCATGAGCAGGTCCATGAAGTAGCGGATACGGATGGTTTCCGTAGTGTGGACCAAAGAGGCCTGCGGCAGGGGAGGGGAGGGGAGGCAGCTGTGACTCTCCGACAATTCTGCCTCCCGTTAGCGTGCAGGCCATAACAGCTTGACAAATGCCACACTCTACTGAAAAGGCCCTCCTGTTGAAAATTGGGCATACTTGGACGTTCTGTGCCAGCGTGCAGGGGGTGCTGTGCCAAGTCCTGCCTCTAAATCGCCAGTCGGTGGCCCTGCTTTGGGGACAGTTACCTGCAGAGGGACATCGGGATCCAGCTCAAAGGAGGGCACTTTATCTGTCCAGGGCAGGAACTTTTTAGTGTCAGGATCAATGTAGTAGTCGAAAATGGTTCCTTGAGAGGGGAACTTGATGGTCTTAAACTCGTTGATCCACCATTTGCTGAATTCCACTCGATAATCTACAAGCTGTTGAAACACAGGAGTGAAAATCAGGGCCCAGCTAAGCGGGACGCCGAGACGGCCTGCGTGGGCTGCCGGGCCGCGTCACCTGGTCCTGGAACATGGTGCCACCGAAGGCCCAGAAGCAGGCGAACACGAAGTACAGCTCGTACAGCTCCTTGGGGGAGTCGGGGGGCACGCTCTTCTCCGTGAGCAGGCACTCCAGCAGGTACAGGACCATCTGGATCACCGTGATCTCCGGCACCGGCGTGATCTTCTTGAACCCAAAGCGCAGCTTGTCCAGGCAGGTGGGCAGGTACTTGTCGAAAAGGATCATCAGGTTGGCCTTCTCCGACTGCACTTTGCGCCTCTCGATCCAGCTGCTCACCACCCTGGGGGACACAGGGCCACTGCTCTGGGTCTGCCAGAGTCCCTGCCTTGGTAAACACCCCTCCCTGCCACCACCCGATTCTGCGGGGGCTGCCTCAGGTTCGCCACGCCTGCTTGGCAATGGGTCCAAACGAGTGGGCCAGGGGGGCCAGTTGCAGGCCCTGCAAGGGTCTGAGGAGGATGCCAGGGTTGTGGGGGCTGTGCCCTCTCTGGGGTTGCTAGGTATGGGGGTGCTGTAGGCCTAGAAGCATATACCAAAGGCTGGGGGATGGGAGGAGAACAGAAGAGGAGAAAGATCTCATGACTCATCTGTGGGGGGCAGGAGAAGGTGGGGGCAGGAAGGGAGTAGAAAGGAGAGACAAGGACAGGAGCAGGGACATTTCATTACATCATCTGGACTCCTGGGTCCAGCCATGCCCGAAGCACCCATTAGCGGTTTTTTTAAACTTCAGTTAGGGTTGAATTTGCCATGTTCAGTGTAAGAGTCCAAATCAATACAACCAGCAATCCTTGAAAAGCCATATCAGACTGTCTGCCACAGATACCTTCAGGTGGCTCATGTGGGGGTGGCACAGCACAGCAGTGAGGGGGGTGGACTCGGGGCCAGACTGCCCAGGCTTGAGTCGGCTCTCCCACGGCCAGCCGCTGCCTCAGGCAAGTTACCGCACATGCTTGTGTCCCTGGTTTCTTATCTGTCAACAGGGGTGATGTTTCCATGACCCTCATTTCCAAGGACTGCACGGGCTGATACTTTAAAGCTCAGAAAAGGGAGCCTGGTCCAGGATAAGTGACGTCAAATCAGCATCTGCTAAAAGCATCACTAGCGCCTGGCTCCCTAGAGCGCCGGTGAGCTCGGCACAGGCGTCATTTCCAGGACGCACAGGGCCTGAGCAGGAAGCGCCTGTTAGCACACACAGCCAGCCTGCCCTGCGTCAACGGACAGACAGGCCTCTTTAGACAGACTCTGTTTTTTCTTTTTTTCTTCAGAGATGGAGTCTTGTTCTCTTGCCCAGGCTGGAGTATACTAGTGCCATCTCGGCCCACTGGGGTCAAGTGATTCTCCTGTCTCGGCCTCCCAGGTACCTTGGATTACACGCCGCCCACCACCACCCCCTCTACTAATTTTCCTATTTTTAGTAGAGACGGGGTTTTGCGGTGTTGGCGAGGCTGGTCTCGAACTCCTGACCTCAGGTGATCTGCCTGCCTCGGCCTCCCAAACTGCTGGGATTACAGGCGTGAGCCACAGCGAGACACACTCCTCTGTGAATGTGGGCTTGTCCTGGGAGCTCCGCTTCTTCCTGCACCTCTATCACAACAGTTAAGAGCTGAACACCTTTGCCGTGTAGCACCCTGTATTATCCAGTGTAAGAGAGTAAATCTTTATACGTCTGAGCGAAACAGGGTGTCTCTGTGCCTGGTGCAGCCAAGAACTGAAATCCAAGTCCAGCTGGTCTTCGGGAGGGGGGACCGATTTGCAAATCTCCGCAGAGGCCGCTGCTTTCCGCCTCCTAGTTTGAAGATGTTTGTGTCACATTTGTGATGTTGCCTTCGTAGGAGTCACTGCATGCGTTCCCATGTGCGTGATGGCTTTTTTTTTTTTTTTCTTTTTTTTGAGATAGAGTCTCACTGTTGTCGCCCAGGCTGGAGTGCAGTGGCACAATCTCGGCTCACTGCAACCTCTGCCTCCCGGTTTCAAATGACTCGCCCGCCTCAGCCTCACAAGTAGCTGGGATTACAGGCGCACACCACCACACTCAGCTAGTTTTTGTATTTTTAATAGAGACGGGGTTTTCTCATGTTGGCCAGGCTGGTCTCGAACTACTGACCTCACAATCTGCCTGCCTTGGCCTCCCAAAGTGCTGGGATTATAGGCATGAGCCACCGTGCCCGGCTACGTGCCAGCTTTGATATGAGCAGCACAGGCCCCAGGAGAGTCACACGCTTGTGAGACACACATGTGAGACAGGCCAACCTTCTTGCGTCTGGTTGTGTGGCTTCTTGCTGTGCCCCCAGGGCCATCCTGGGTGCATTGGGTTAGCTCCCAGCCTTGCGTCCCTGTCCTTGAAGGCTGCCTGTAGGAGGGCTGCTCCTGCTCTCTGGGGACCCTGTGCCTGCTTTCCATCCACTTTCCTTCTCTCCTCTGGCAATATTCAGGTCTCCTCCCGCTTCCTCCAGGTCATCCTCTGGGAGTGTCCAGTTCGTACCTCCGCCCACACTGGCCTTGCTTCCGGCTCCCTCCTCTCTGCTCCCATAGGGCGTCCCCTGAGGACCCCACGATCCTGTCTTCTTCCTGTCCCCATGTCTCAGCAGCTCCTACCCAGACTTCTTTTCAGTTCCCCGGCCGTTGTCTTTGCCGACCCTGAAAACTCCCACTTACGGTGCAGTGGGTCGAATGGTGGCCCTGCAGAAGAATGTCCACCCGAGAGCCCAGAATACGCTTTTATTTCAAGAAAGAACATTTGCAGATGTCACCAAGGATCCTGGATTTAGGGTGGCCACTGAATCTAATGACTGTGTCCTTCTAAGAAGCAGGAAATTTGGACACAGACACAGAGAAGAAGGCCCTGTGGAGGCAGAGATGGAGATGGGAGGGACGTGTCCATAAGCCGAGGGACGCTGAGGACCACAGGGAGCCCCCAGGAGCTGGGAGAGAGGCCCGGGACAGGTTCTCCCTCAGAGCCTCAGAGGGAACCAGCACTGCCTACTCCTTGATCACTGACTGCGGCCTCCAGCACTGGGAGAGGATAAACGTCTGCTGTTCGAAGCTGCCCAGATAGTGGCCATTTGTTTCAGCAGCTGGAGGACGCTGTACAAGCTGGCAAGTGCTGGAGAAGCCAGCACGAGAGGCACCCAGGCTCAGCAGCTCCTGGCCCTGTCACCATAGGGAATGTTCCGCTTAGTAACCCTCTCAAAGCCTGGCCATGCTGTGCTGTCTGCCTCCCAGCACAGGGTCCCACTCCCCATGCAGACAGTAAAGAAGTGCATCAGCATGAACTCCAGAGACTTAATTTTCTCTACCTATCGACTTACATGCACCTGGAAACAGCCATGCCTGCATCGCATTCCCAAACATTCTCGTCTCGACAAACACTGCAAAGCTTCGTTCCTCTTGCTCCAGCCCCACCCTCCAGCACTCAAAGGCAGTACCTGCCTCACTTCCAGTGCCTCCTACCAGCTCCTTCACACCTCATCACCATCTGGCTTCTGCCCTCAACATGCCCCGATGCTGTTCTCCCTGAGTGACGGAGCTGTGCCTAGTCCCCAAGTGCAGTGGGAACTCCTCTCTTCTCGGCTTGACTCTGGGTGCCATCCTGCCGAGGTTGCTCCCTCCCAAAGCTTTTGTCGCTGGGTGTCTGGGATGGCGTGTCCTGGGTTCCCTTCTGCCTTTGGTTTGTTCCTCCTCCAAATCCCTCACGGATTCTTCTTCCTCCCCAGCAGGGCTGACTTTTCTCAGAAAGCCAACTTCTCTCATCTCTCTCCACATCTTTCCTGGAGAGCCCAGCTCCCCAGTGTGGAATATCCTGGGGTTGGACACATATGGCAGGTGTGCAAAGTACTGCATG
>PVKV010041476.1:0-11418 GCA_004027835.1 Alouatta palliata | reverse complement strand
GGGGGGGGGCTCGGTAGGTGGGTGGTGGTTACATGCTACTCTTCAGATTCCAACATCGCCTTCCTAAACTGCCTTCTTCACTATTCAGTGTAAATGTCAATAGCAATTTGTTTTTGTATTAACCTGAATTTAATACAGTATAGAAGCTAAATCTCCTGGGGTGAAATTTGTTTCTTTTTTATTGTTTGTTGGGCAGGGCTAAGGTAGGGGGTGAAATTTCATAATATCTTTTAAAGTCAGTGAAAAGTGATTTTGGGCTGGGCGCAGTGGCCCGCGCCTGTTATCCCAGCACTTTGGGAAGCCAGAGACCAGCCTGGGCAACAGGGCAAAACCCCATCTCTACTGAAAATACAAAAATTAGCCAGGCATGGTGGTGTGTGCCTATAATCCCAGCTACTCAGAAGGCTGAGGCAGGGGAATCGCTTGAACCCAGGAGACAGAGGTTGCAGTGATGCAGTGAGTGGAGATCGCGCCACTGCACACCAGCTTGGGCAACAGAATGAGACTCTGTCTCAAAAAGAAGAAAAATAAAGTAAGTTTTGGATCACAGCCCGTGGGCATATATCACATATCCTTTTACCCCAAAAGTGTTTTGTTTTAGGAACTGATCATTTTTTAATGAGTAGCCTCCCACTCCAGTCTACATACTGTTAGTTGGGAAAATGGGCGTGGAGGTGGAGGAGACAAGAGAGATACAAAGTAGCATCCAGTTATTTTGGTGGTGTCTGGGCCCTGTGAGCCTTTAAATGGAGTTGGGGAAAACATTGGGAAGTAGAGGGCAGGTCTCTTACAAAGCCAACCACTTAATTATTTCTATGCTTGGTTTCCATTAAACACTAGATACTTGATTAAGAAGAATAGAGGCTCACGCCTGTAATCCCAGCACTTTGGGAGGCCGAGGTGGCTGGATCACAAGGTCAGGAGATCGAGACCATCCTGGCCAACATCTCTACTAAAAATACAAAACAATTAGCTGGGCATGGTGGCGCACGCCTGTAGTCCTAGCTACTCCAGAGGCTGAGGCGTGAGAATTGCTTGAACCCAGGAGGCGGAGATTACAGTGAGCTGAGATCGCGCCACTGTACTCCAGCCTGGGCAGCAGAGTGATACTCTGTCTCAAAGAAAAAGAATAGAGGCTAAACCCAGTGGTTCATGCCTGTAATCTCTGCATTCTGGGAGGCTGAGGCGGGTGGATCACTTGAGGTCAGGAGTTCAAGACCAGCCTGGCCAATGTGGCAAAACCCTGTCTCTACCAAAAATTTGCTGGGTGTGGTGGTGCACATCGGTAATCTCAGCTAATTGGGAGACTGAGGCAGGAGAATCGCTTGAACCCAGGAGGCAGAGGTTGCAGTGAGCCGCGATTGTGCCGTTGCACACCAGCCTGAGTGACAGAGCAAGACTCTGTCTCAAAAAATAATAAGAAAAATAGAGATTATAGTTAGAATAGAAGTAATGGTTATTATCCCAGTCTCTGAAGAAAAGTCAGACACAGTTTAGAGGTACTTGTGGTGACCTGAACTCACTGAAATGCTTTTGCTACATCCCAGTGACTGTGAAGTGCTGACCACACTCACCCCAGACACTGGCCGTATCCTGTCCAAGCTACACACTGTCCAACCCAAGGGCAAGATCACCTTCTGCACTGGCATCCGCGTGGCCCATGTGAGTCATACTGGGTTCCCTCAGTTGTTTCTCTCTGCTCTGAGGTCCTGCCTCCATCATACTCATTTCTCCCCTGGAATCCTGAGCTAGGACCAGAGCAAGAGAAAGCTAATTTGGAGTAGAAAGGATATGGGGGATGAATCCCAGGGTAGTTGAGGGTTGTGAAGGGAAAAGTCCCAGAATTGAGAATTAAGGCTGGGCGAGGTAGCACACACCTGTAATCCCAGCCTTTGAGAGGTCAAGGGAGAAGGATTGCTTAAGGCCAGTAGTTCAAGACCAGCCTGGGCACATAGCAAGACCCTGTTTCTCTTAAAAAAAAAAAAGTGGGCTGGGCAAATGGCTCACGTCTGTAATCCCAGCACTTTGGGAGGCCGAGATGGGCGGATCATGTGAGGTCAGCAGTTTGAGGCCAGCCTGGCCAATGTGATGAAACTTTGTCTTTACTAAAAATACAACAATTAGCCAGTACTTGGGAGGCTGAGGCAGGAGAATTGCTGGAACCTGGGAGGCAGAGGTTGCAGTGAACCAAGATCGCACCACTGCACTCCAGCCTGAGCGACAGAGCATGATGACTCCATTTCAAAAGAGAGAGAGAATTAACCTCCCTTCTTTATGCACAGAGGGCCATAGTAAGAAGGGAGGAATTGGGGGTGTTAAATCTTGTGTGAGTGTGAAAGGGAACCGTGTGACAGGAAAGAGCTGAGTGATTCCTCTGGTTGACTCTGAGAACTTCCTCTTCCTTTACAAGCTGGCTCTGAAGCACCGTCAGGGCAAGAATCACAAGATGCGCATTATTGCCTTTGTGGGAAGCCCGGTGGAGGACAATGAGAAGGATGTGAGTCCAAGTGGCAGCTGGGGAATGTGGGCAGCCGTGTTTGGGACAGGTCTTTCAGCCCTCAGGAGAACCTGGCAGAGGCATCAGGCTCATCACTTTGGGGAAAGGTGAATGTGCAGAATTCAGTGATTCTGTTTGAGGACCTTGGGGAGGTCAATAGATTTCTGTATGCTTTTATGAGGTGGGTCCTTTCCCCCACCCGAGTATGAACAGATTTCTTGATTTTTCTCCCCTTCTTCCCAGCTGGTGAAACTGGCTAAACGCCTCAAGAAGGAGAAAGTAAATGTTGACATTATCAATTTTGGGGAAGAGGTGAGTAGGGCCTGATTGGAGGGGATTGGCTTAATTTGGTTATAAACAGAATGGTCCTTAACCCTGAGGAGTTGCGTGCACTGTGGCAGAGTACTACAGAAATGGCAAAGAACAGGGAGCAAGGCCTGAAGGAGGGCATCATGTGTTCTTTCCTCCCCAGGAGGTGAACACAGAAAAGCTGACAGCCTTTGTAAACACGTTGAATGGCAAAGATGGAACTGGTTCTCATCTGGTGACAGTACCTCCTGGGCCCAGCTTGGCTGATGCTCTCATCAGTTCTCCGATTTTGGCTGGTGAAGGTGGTGCCATGCTGGGTCTCGGTGCCAGTGACTTTGAATTTGGAGTAGATCCCAGTGCAGATCCTGAGCTGGCCTTGGTGAGCAAATGTTGACCCCCAGGTGGAGCCCAAAGGTCCTTCTTTGTTCTCTTCTGGCACACACATCACAGAGCTTCTATCAGGCTGAACAGTCCTAGACACTCCCAGTGACTCGTTTTCCAAGATTTCCTTTTGCCCCCTCTTCCCTATAATTCTGTCTGATCTCTAGGGGCACCAATGTCAGACTCTTTCTTGTTCACTCTCCTGATTAAAACGCAGGCTTCTCCCAAGTCTTTACTTTTTAATCCCATACCACTGCTTATCCTTCCAGCTTCTTTGTGTGATAAACCAGAAGCTGCCCCTTTATGTTCCTTTCCCACACCCCAGCTGACTTTCTCAGCTCCCTGTCGGAGTGAGGGGAGGGGAAGCACTGATCGTGCCCTACCCTTCGCTAGGCCCTTCGTGTATCTATGGAAGAGCAGCGGCAGCGGCAGGAGGAGGAGGCCCGGCGGGCAGCTGCAGCTTCTGCTGCTGAGGCCGGGATTGCTACGACTGGGACTGAAGGTGAAAGAGTTGGAATCTGAAGTCCTGGGACTGCGGGATGCTAAACATTGAAAGCTAGGTGTAGGCCCTGCAGGGAGAGTGTGGAGGACTGACAGGGTAGGAAGATGTGGGAGGGCCGGGCTAAGGGAATGACTTTGGAGGCTGGCCTGTGTGCATACAGCACCAATTCTACCCTGCTCCTCCTCTCCTTTTCCCAGACTCAGACGATGCCCTGCTGAAGATGACCATCAGCCAGCAAGAGTTTGGCCGCACTGGGCTTCCTGACCTAAGCAGTATGACTGAGGAAGAGCAGATTGCTTATGCCATGCAGATGTCCCTGCAGGGGGCAGGTGAGCCAGAGCCTGCGTGGTGCCTAGGCAGAGGGTGGAGTGAGGAAGTGGAACTGAACAGACTGACTTCTCTTCCTCAGAGTTTGGCCAGGCGGAATCAGCAGACATTGATGCCAGCTCAGCCATGGACACATCTGAGCCAGCCAAGGTGAGAGCCATCCCTGCCCATGTCAGGTTTAAAGTCCTTGAATTTAGATCTTCATCCCTCTGGGGCTGGGAGCATTTCACCATAGCCAAGTCCTTTGAGGAGCAGAGGGAAACACACGGTCATGCATTTCTTACACGTAAACCTTGCTAAGGTAGCAGTGCTAGTGGTCAGAGTTGGAGAAATGTCCTCATGTTCCGTAATTTTCCTTCCTTGCTGGTGGGAACGGCCTGAGCAGTTCTCTAGGATGTCTTTCCAGGAGGGAGAATAGAGGGTCTGGGAAAAAGAAAAAGGAGGACTGGGTGTCATGAGAGCAGGAAACCTGAATGTGATGGCATCTGTTTTCCTCCTCAGAGCTCAATTAGCAGAGTTCTCAGCAGGCCCCTCCTCTGTTTGGTTAGTAATAACTGTTTGCATTCATGCTGTATATAGGATTTTGCTGATTTGTCCTTTCCTTAGCCTCGGCTAGAGGTGCCCATGTCCCCACACAGTCAGAAGGCAGCCGGGGGCTCAGGCAGCGGCGTGCTCCTGGCCTTCACACCTGCTTATTCCCTGCTGTTCCACGCCCCGCCCTGAGCTCACACTGCCTGTTTGCAGGAGGAGGATGATTACGATGTGATGCAGGACCCCGAGTTCCTTCAGAGTGTTCTAGAGAACCTCCCAGGTGTGGATCCCAACAATGAAGCCATTCGAAATGCGATGGGCTCCCTGGCCTCCCAGGCCACCAAGGACGGCAAGAAGGACAAGAAGGAGGAAGACAAGAAGTGAGACTGGAGGGAAAGGGCAGCTGAGCCTGCTCAGGGGACTGCATGGGAGGCACAGAATACAAGGTTAGCTGAGTGTTACCTGTAACCATTGCAGCCTGAATAAAGCTTGGCAAGTTTCTTTCCTTTTTTGCTTCAGACAGTGATGGTTTTGACTGCAAGAGGGGAAGAATCCACGGCCTGAAGGAGAACCTTCCTTGCTGAGTTCTCCATGTCTCTGCTTCCACCTGCCTGGGCCTCCTAAAGTGCTAGGATTACAGGCCGAGGAGCTGTGCTTCCATTTCTAATGAGCGAAGACCTCATTTAAACCACCTTCTTGCCAATAACTTTTACTCTGCACTCACACAGCTAAACCCCAAGTGTGGACTGGAACTCAACCTTTTCAGTTTTTTTCATGCGGACTTCTAAGGTTCAGCAAGTTTAGCTTATTTGGCCAAGGATATTTAGCCAATGAAGAGGCAGAACCAGGATCAAAATCCAGACCTGTCTCTGACCTGTCTGACCAGGAGTTGAGTCACCATCAAACAGTAGTTTCCCATTGCTCAGCTGCCTTCAGTGACCTTGGTCAGCCCTGCAAGTCAGTTCCCTGTAGTAGCTGCTGTACCTTCCTCTACTCCCCCATCACTCTCAACAGAAGCCTGACATCTTTACAGAGAGTCAAGGCCATGAGGCGGGAAGCTCTGGCCCCCTTCCCTTGGCCAGTACCTCCCTGCATCAGTTATGCTCTCTCCTGAACCTCTGCTGTCCTGAACACTCTGCTGATGTTTTTCTCTCAGTGTAAACACATCAGGGCCCCTCTACAAGTAACTTTACCTTGAGACTTTATATTGTACTGTTTAAATATTATTTCACAAGGAACATCTATTTCCTTTATAGTTAAAAAAAAAAGTTGTTTTTTTTTTTGTTTTTTTAATAGAGACAGGGTTTCACCATGTTGGCCAGGATGATCTCCATCTCTTGACCTCGTGAGCTACCTGCCTAGGCCTCCCAAAGTGCTGAGATTACAGGAGTCTCCCTCTGTTGCCCAGGCTGGAGTGCGGTGGTGCAGTCTTGGCTCACTGCAACCTCCGCCTCCTGGGTTGAAAAGATTCTCCTGCCTCAGCCTCCCGAGTACCTAGGATTATAGGGGTCTGCCACCATGCCAGGCTAATTTTTGTATGTTTAGCAGAGATGGGGTTTTACCATCTTGGTCAGGCTGGTCTTGAATTCCTGACCTCGTGATCTACCCGCCTCGGCCTCCTAAAGTGCTGGGATTAGAGGCGTGAGCCACTGTACCCGGCCAATCTTCTCTTATATTTTTAAGGATAGTGATTGCAGTTTGGGGATATTTTCTTCTGGTCCCTTCATTATCTGTTACTTTCTTGGTTCCTCCTCTTTTGGCTTCTGTCATTTATGTTGGAGGCTGCCTTCAACTCTCAGATGATCCTTGGCTGTCTGTCCCCACTTAAGAGAGAGCTGCCTGGGAACTCCATGGGTAGGGTGGGCAGAGACTGTCAGATGTGGGCCTCCCTGGGAGTAGGGAGGGAGGGAGCAGCCTTTGAGTTCAGTCGGCTTCTTCTCCTCAGTCAGTCATTATCTCCAAAAAGGAATTTTCCAGTCCTCCTTCTCCTGCTTTTAGAGGACCAAGGACTTCTCTGCTTTTGAGCCTTTTGGGCTCTAAGACTTGTTATGTTCTATGTTGGCTCTTCACTCCGTACATCATGAGTAGAATGGAAAAAATCCCCAAACTTAAATCAGTCATCCTGCTCATTTGGTTTTCCATTTAACAAACTAAATCTCTCATTTGCTTTAGTCTTCTCCTTGTCCTTGTGCTTCTTCATGTCTTTTTGTTTGTTTGTTTGTTTGAGACAGGGTCTCACTTTGTTGCCCAGGCTGGAGCACCGTCACGTGATCATGGCTCACTGCAGCCTTGGCCTCCCAGGCTCAGGTGATCCTCCCACCGTAGCCTCCCCAGTAGCTGGGACTACAGGCATGTGCCACCATGCCTGACTTTTTTCACTTCTTCACTCTCAATTTGATGTGGTTTCTAGGGTGAACAGAGATAAGCTCAATTCACCACATGTAACTCGAAGCTCTTCCTTAAGTTGTTACCTAATTCCTCTAACTCATAAGGTGGTTGTGAAAATTAAAAGTGGTTATGTGTGTGTAACAGATGTTGAAAGGTTTTTCTGGTTGTGTTGGAGTTTGAGCCGAGTCTTAAGGACAGAGGTGCACAGAGGTGCCCGCACACTGTAGAAAAATACTTCTCTGGCCATGCAAAGGACAGCACAACTCCTCCAGCTGCCATGGCCCCCACTGCCACCTGCAGTCTCTATGAGATGACACAATTTACACAGGAAAGAGCACTCTTGTGGAGCTGGAGCTGTTGTTGATGCTGATCTGTCTGGAGTGCTTTGGTATCCTCCTCTCTTGTTCTTTAGGGGCGAGGGGAAGTTGCAGGCTAAGGTAGGACAGTACCAGGAGACTGGGAGTGCCTGCAAGAAACTGAGATGGGCATCTGAGTCCTTGGCTGGATGTTTCCTGGGTGGCAGAACTCCTGACTCAGCATTGTCAAAGACCACAAGCAAGTCACTGAACCAGCGTTCTGGAAGAGCCTGATATGAATTTACTGGTATTTGGGAGATGTAAATGAACATAGAGACAGTGTCTGCTGACAGCTTGGTGACTGTCGGAGGTTGGCTGGGGCCCAGACCTGGAATGGTGGCACTAGTGGGTAGGCTTTACTTTCAGCACCTGGCATGCTAAGAATGTAGGAGTTTCCCATGGGCCAAGAGGATAGCATGGAAAGTACCCAAGCTTGAGCCATCCAGATGGAACCTGCCCAAGAGGAGTTCCTGCAGGGAAAGAAGATCCCAATGGTAAGATGCCATGGGGCAAAAGGGCAGAGTACTATGCAAGAGGTCGGCTGGAGAGTGCACTGCAGATGCCAGAAAAAGGGGCAGTGGAGAAGTCCCTGGAGGTCTCCTAGGAACCCTCAAATATGCCCCACCCAAGAGAAAGCCAGCATTTAGGTACATGTCACAGAGGGCTCTGTGAGCCCCTGTCCTGTAAAACTTGACTCCTTTTCCTTCCTCATACCATCTCAACTCTGGAGAAGCCAGAGGCAGGAAGGGAAGGGAGGGTGAAAGAAGAGCAACAGGCCGGGTGCGGTGGCTCACGCCTGTAATCCCAGCACTTTGGGAGGCCAAGGTGGGCAGATCACCTGAGGTCAGGAGTTCGAGGCCAGCCTGGCCAACATGGTGAAACCCCTTCTCTACTATATAAAAATTAGTCAGGCTTGGTGGTGGCCACCTGTAACCCCAGCTACTCAGGAGGCTGAGGCAGAAGAATTGCTTGAACCCAGGAGACGGAGTTTTCAGTGAGCCGACATGATGCCATTGCACTCCAGCCTGGGCAACAGAGTGAGACTCAGTCTCCAAAAAAAAAAAGAAGAAGAGCAACAAGTCTGGGTATAATGGCTGACACCTGTTAGCCCAGCACTTTTGGAAGCCAAGGCAGGAGTATCATTTGAGCCCAAGAGTTTGAGAACAGCCTGGACGACAAAGTGAGACCTCCACCCATCTCTAAAAAAACAAAAAGCTGGGCAGAGTGGCTCACGCCTGTAATCCTAGCACTTTGGGAGGCCAAGGTGGGCAGATCACCTGAGGTCGGGAGTTCAAGACCAGCCTGGCTAACATGGAGAAACCTCGTCTCTACTAAAAATACAAAATTGTCCAGGCATGTTGGTACATCCCTGTAATCCCAGCTACTCAGGAGGCAGGCAGGAGAATTGCTTGAACCTGGGAGGCGGAGGTTGCAGTGAGCCAAGATTGCACCATTGCACTCCAGCCTGGGCAACAAGAGTGAAAGTCCGTAAAATGCAAACGTACACGCTCATGCTCATGCCTGTAATCCCAGCATTTTGGGAGGCCAAGATGGGTGGATCACCTGAGGTCAGGAGATAGACCTGCGTGGCCAACATGGCGAAACCCCATCTTTATTAAAAATACAAAAATTAGCCGGGCATGGTGGGTGTAGTCCCAGCTACTTGGGAGGGTGAGGCAGGAGAATTGCTTGAATCTGGGAGGCAGTGGTTGCAGTGAACCAAGATCACACCACCACACTCCAGCCTGGGTGACAGAGCGAGACTCTGTCTCAAAAAAAAAAAAAAAAAGAAATACAAGCGTTCTTTTATTAAGGTGAAGCAAGAACGGCAGGGAACAAACCTCTTGAACACAGAACTGAGGAAGGCAGTGGCTTTTTATTCGGCTGGGAGCTGAGGGGTGCTACAGCCTCATTCACCGAGCTCGCCGAGCTGCAGCTTCTCTCCCTTTTTATATGCTTACAACACTAAAGAGGAAACTGAGGCAGGACTATGTCATTGTCCATTTGCTGGATGTCCGACCTTACAATCTTTCGGCTTCATTGATTTGCTAATTCATATGCAGCCTGAGCGGGGACCAGCAGGGGAGGGGGCTTACAGAGACAAGACAAAAGCAACAAGCTGTTCACAGGGGTGTTTCCAGGAGGCAGCCTGGTCCGTGGAGACCCACCTGGGGGTGTGACCCAGTGCCGGACCCTAGCCGGCAGAAATAACATTCATTTGCAGCTCTTTGAAGGTTAACAAATAGCAGAGACACTGGGAACTAAAAAGGGAGTTATTTTCCCAGCTCTTTGGTATTTTATTTATTTTTTCCTTTAGCCTCCTTCCCATCTGGAAGCCGGGGAGGGAGGAGGTGAAATAGAAGGAGGTGAGGAAGTCTCCCCTCTCAAAGGAAGAAGGGAATAATAGCTTTTCTTAAGTAACTACCAGACTCTGGAGTGGCACATCCCTTCAGCTACTCAAGGTCTCTCTATTAGTTCCGCATGTGGCTATTTGTGGTTCAGCAACCTAGAAACAAAAGACAAGTTATCAGCTCTCAACACACCTGATGTACAGTAGGAAGACCACAATCAAAATTCCCATTTGTGAAAACACAGCACAGGAAACAGCCCATTGAGAGGTGGGGTCTGTGTTCCATCCTTGAACCTCAAGGTGCCTGCAGTCGGTTGACCAACTGAGTGTGGCAGAAGGGATGCTTTGTAACTTCTGAGGTTAGGGTCTGAAAGGTGATGCGGCTTCTGCCTTGTTTTCTGGAACAATTATGATGGGACCTTGGACATCTCAGCACTCCAGCTGCCCTAAAGCTAGCATCTTGTGAGGAAGCCCAAAGCAGCCGCATGCGGGGGACGGGGAAGTGGCCATTAAGTAGCCCTGAGAATTTATAATAAGAGTGAGATCCATTTGACAACAAACCAGTAAAAAAAAAAAAAAGAAAAAAAGCTAACACCTTTTTCGGCCTTAACCCACCTGCACCCAGGTAAATTAAAAAAAAAAAAAAAAGTGAGATCCAGTCAGCCGCTACCTGCTCTGGCTTCAGTCACTGCCTGCCTATGACCCCTGGGTCCAGACGCCTGGGGCCAGAGTGCCCAGTCAAGCCCTTTGGATCCGTGGAAACAATAAGAGGTAATAAAATAATTGTTATTTTAAGCTACCAAATTTTGAGGTGATGTATTACACAGCATTAGATCACCAGAACAACAGTATGTAGCAAATCTGGGGGTGGGGACGAGGATGACTTGCCCTGACGGGTGAATTCCTGGGTGAGTCTACCTGGTTTCCGCTGTTCTACCCCCTGGGAAAATCTCCGTTCTTCATGGCCCTCGCTCTGCCCTCAGGTTGTTCCTTGTCCCTCAGCCCTCATGGCCCATCTGAGGAGGTTTCTGTGGTTAGCCACTTCTAGAGGGATGCATTTGGGATCCAAAATGTTTTAGTTGTGTGCGACGGGTGTGGTTTTTGTTTGTTTGTTTTGGTAACGTAATTTCCTGAAATCGTAACCATCCTGTCAATTCTCAAGCATGAGTGACTGTAGCTAAAGGTCTTACATATATTATTAAGCCTAAAAACTCTCATATTTTGCATACTGGCCTCTGTGTTCTGATGATCGCCCCCTAAATCTCAGATTAATGTTGGCTTGAAGGGGAAGACAACCGTGTTAATCTCATCTTTGCTGGTAGTCTTACACCATTGCAGTGACAAAACTTTTTAAAAATATTTGAGGTGGGGTCTTGCTTTGCTGCCCGGACTGGTCATGAACTCAAGGAGGTTTGAATAATCTTCCCATCTCAGCGTCAGGTGTGTGCCACCATGCCCATCAATCACAATGCTCTTACAGAAGATGCTTGAGAAAAGTTTCGGGCCACGGTGTTATCTCCTGCTGTTCAGCAGTTACCATCTTAATTGCTTCAGCTTTGGTTAGAGAAAGAGTTGACTTAGGCCGGGCGCGGTGGCTCAAGCCTGTAATCCCAGCACTTTGGGAGGCCGAGGCGGGCGGATCACGAGGTCAAGAGATCGAGACCATCCTGGTCAACATGGTGAAACCCCGTCTCTACTAAAAATACAAAAATTAGCTGGGCATGGTGGCACGTGCCTGTAGTCCCAGCTACTCGGGAGGCTGAGGCAGGAGAATTGC
>PVKV010041475.1:0-11420 GCA_004027835.1 Alouatta palliata | reverse complement strand
AAAAATTAACTCCAGATGGATTAAAGGTTTAAACCTAAGACCTAACACTGTAAATACCCTGGAAGAAAACTTAGGCAAAACCATTCAGGACATAGGCATATGCAAGGACTTCGTGACTAAAACACCAAAAGCAATGGCAACAAAAGCCAAAATAGACAAATGAGATTTAATTAAACTAAAGAGCTTCTGCACAGCAAAAGAAACAATCATTAGCATGAACCAGCAACCAACAGAATGGAAAAAACATTTTTGCAATCTACCCGTCTCACAAAGGGCTAATATCCAGAATCTACAAGGAACAAATTTACAACAAAAAAAACAAGCCCATGAAAAAGTGGGCAAAGTATATTAACAGACACTTCTCTAAAGGAGACATTTATGCAGCCAACAAACATTTGAAGAAAAGTTCATCATCAGTCATCATTAGGGAAATGCCAATCAAAACCACACTGAGATACCATCTCACACCAGTTAGAATAGTGATCATTAAAAAATGAGGAGACAACAGATGCTGAAGAGGATGTGGAGAAACAGGAATACTTTTACACTCTTGGTGGGAGTGTAAATTAGTTCAACCATTGTGGAAGACAGCGTGGCTATTCCTCAAGTATCTAGAACTAGAAATACCATTTGACCCAGCAATCCCATTACTGGGTATATACCGAAAAGTTTATGAATTATTCTGTGATAATGGCACATGCACACGTATGTTTGTTGTGGAGCTGTTCACAGTAGTAAAGACTTGGAACCAACCCAAATGCGAATCAATGATACACTGGATAAAGAAAACTTGGATAAGAAAATGCACATATACACCATGGAATACTATGCAGCCATAAAAAGCAATGAGTTCTTGTCATTTGCAGGGATATGGATGAAGCTGAAAACCATCATTCTCAGCAAACTGACACAAGAACAGAAAAGCAAACACCAAATGTTCTCACTCATTAGTGGGTGCTGAACAATGAGAATGTATGGACAAGGGAGGGAAACATCACACACCAGGGCCTGTGGGGAACAGGGGAGAGCTATGGGAGGAATAGCAGGGGTGCGAGGTTAGGGGAGGGATAGCATTACGAGAAATACCTAATGTAGATGATGGGGTGATGGACGCAGCCAATCACCATCACGTGTGTACCTACGTAACAAACCTGCACATTCTGCACACGTACCCCAGAACGTAAAGTATAATAATAATAATAGAAAAAAAAATCCCATCAGGTCCTTTTAGCCAGAATCCCCCCAGATGTTTCCTCTGAAGAGGTTTCCCATCCACTGAGCCCACCCTGCCCTCTGGCTATCAACTCCCACTTGCCATTGCTGAATTCAGAGTGAGCCCAATCTCTCTCCCCAGCTGCTGTGGCTCTGGTCAGACACTGCCCCCCACCTTAAAGTCTTACCGTCTTTCACACGCCGTCCACACAGTTTTAGCAGATCCACCACCTCCTAGCTGTGTGACCTCAGGCAAGTTATCTGACACATCTGGGCCTCAGGATCCTCATCTGAAAAATGAGATGATTTCCACTCCATTGGATTACTTGGAGACTCATTGAAAGAACTTCAACAAACCCTCAGGCCCAGAGCCTGGCGCCCACACAGCCTCGATAGATGGCGTCTCCTTTCTGAGGCCATCTCATAGGCTGCCTCCTGGCCTCACGGGTTTCGGTCATCAACAGCTGGATTCCCAAACATCTAGAATGTACGGACCGCCCACGGGCCTATATTCCTCCAGACCTTACAGGGCTGATTCGAGTTCATTTTATTATTCATCAGGCTACGTATAAACTCTTTGTAATTATTGCTCCTTTCAATTAAAAAATCAAGACGCGTTTACTAATTAAGGTTAAACAAAACTGCAAAACCAATAAAACTCCAACGAATAACATTAATTTAAAGCAGTGGATGATGTTTTGCAGACAACAAATGGGCGTCTAAGGTGATGAAGTAGCAGCCACCAGGGTCCAGGTCCTCTGGAGCTCAGCACCTGTCCCGGGTGTCAAGCAGTGACTCAGCTCCCCTCTGCTTACCACCCAGGCCCTGTGACACCTGTCAGCACATTTCCCCATCCATCTGGGGTAAAGCAGCATTGATCCCTGGGCACTGATACAATCTGCAGTCCTCAGGTCCTTTTCCCTCCCTCTCTTCCAAATGCTCCAGGATTTGCTTACCTTGATTTTAAACTATGTTCATTAAAATGAAAACAGGCCGGTCACAGTGGCTCATGCTTTTAATCTCAGCACTTTCGGAGGCCGAGGTGGGCAGATTGTCACTTGAGGTCAGGAGTTGGAGACAAGCCTGGCCAACATGCTGAAACCTCATCTCTACTAAGAATACAAAAATTAGGCCAGTTGCAGTGGCCCACGCCTGTAATCCCAGCTACTTGGTAGCCTGAGGCAAGAGAATCACTTGAGCCTGCTAGGCAGAGGTTGTAATGAGGCAAGATCGTGCCACTACACTCCAGCCTGGGAGACAGGAGTAAATCATGTCTCAAAAAATAATCCATAAATAAAATGAAAACATAAATTTTTTAAAATTCATCCAGAGACAGCTAAGAACTCTCCTCCCCACCATGTATCTGTGGTTCCACATTTGGGAAGCAATAAACCAGTACAGTTGGGTGCAGATTCTTTTACCTGCTTAGTATTTGCATCCACTGTCAGAGCAGGGCTGAGAGAGAAGGCGAAGGAGGTGACAAGCACGCCAGGACTGAGGGCACAGCGACTCGGGATGGGTTCCAGAGGAGGAGGTAGGGAGGCCCTGTGGTGAGGGGCAGCAGCAGCCTAGCACACTGTGGAAAGAGGTGGCCTCAGATGAAGCCAGGGGACCACAGAGGCGTCACTGCCAGCCTGTACTGGTCCGGGGAAGACCAGAGCACCAGGCATTAGCAGGCCCTCACTGAGGATGCAGGTAGCCTTGAGGGCCACAGGAATGAGGGTTCACCTTACTTGATACTAGCCTATGCCATGCTCTGTTCTCTCATAAGGAAATTGATGCTGTTCCCAGGGTTTCAAGTGCAGACGCTGAAGCCCTGTAAGGTTAACCACCTGGGCCGGGTCACAGCAGCCAGGGACACTACCTGATTTGAAGGTGAGCTACCTCTAGAGCCCATGCTCAGCCTGTCTGCAGAGAGGGCCATGGGTCGCCACGCTGGGCCTTGAGTCCCTCCTGCGTGAGCTGCTCAGCCCCCAATTCTGCTGCTGCCACCCAGACCTTCCCAGCTCCTTCCCTCTCCCCAGTACAGAAAGCCTGTGCTTGATCCGAGGCAGCGGGGGCCATGACCCCTGAGTCATCTAGGTGCTCAAATACTGAAATAACACCAGGATGGTAACAAATGCCCTGAGGTACTGCTTGCCCCAATGCCCTGAAGCCCCATCACTGCTCCAGCTCAGCTCCCTGAAGGTCCTCCGGCTCTTCCCACAGTCCAGCGGATAAGGGGTTCAGGTCAGGCCCAGCAGGGAGTCTTAAGAAGCCACTCCAAGCTGTGCCTGGCTCCTGTCTGCTTTCAATATACCCCCTGTTCTAGGAGGCCTGGGGAGCAGGGACCTGAAGTCTGGCTGAAGTCCCAGCCTGCTAAGCCCCCAGGGAAGGTGGCAACCCCTTTGGCCCCTCCGCAAGAGAGGGCACCAAGCACAGCAGCTGCCTCCAGGCCACTGTTCAGCCAGGGACCAGGGCACCCAGGGACAACGAAAGATGAGCCTAGAGGGACCAGTACTGTCTTCACCCTCAAACACATTCCCAGGCCCTGTACCTGTGGAGGCAGGAGGTCGAGCTAGGGAGGAGCAGGATCTGGTTCTCCCGAGGGAGTCTCAGTCAGGTGGGGCCCCCAGAATGCGCCAGGAGCTCTGACGGTGTCTGTGGGCACAGGGAAGACTCCAGCAGAAATGGAGGCAGAACAGCAGAGCCAAGATGGCCGCAATGGATTCTTGAAGACGAACAGGTGTTCTGCATGAAGGTAGAGGTGATGGAGGAGGGAGAAAGGGGCCACAGCTGGGAGGCAGAGCTGACCTCCTCCACCTGAGGCCGAAAGAGCAGCTGGGGCTGGCTGCAGTCAGGGCAATGAAGAAGGTTGGAGTGGCCTGCAGGGGCAGGTCACGGAGGGCCCAGACCCAAACCGGGGTGCTGGGACATTAAGGTGAAGGTCACCGAGAGCAGCCAGGTGATGACGAGGGCCTTGTGGTTCAGAACGGTCCCTACACAAGTCCCCTCGCAGGTGGGAGGGAGGACAGGCTGCACTGAGGAGCAGAACCCTGTGCGTCCCTGCACAAAAGCTGGAGGCAGGGATGAAGGAGGTTGGGCCAGAGCCAGCAGCACCATCCCCTCCTGTCCCTTGCTCAGGGAGGGTGGTAGGGCTGCCTCTCCCTGCAGCCTCTTCCTCTCTCCTCCCCGCACCCCTTCCTGCAGAGATCACGTGTGACTTCACATCTCTTGGGGTGTGGAGGGTTCTGTTGTGGGCTCCAAGGGGAGGGTCCCACTTGGGCCAGGGAGTGGCCCTGAACCATCCCTCGGTGGAGTTTAGGTGTTGGGTGCCAGGCAGGCTGATTTTTATGGAAACCTGCTGCCCTCTGCAGGACGGTTCTAGAACCACACCTGCTCAGGCGCCCTGGGTCTCAGAGAGCAGGAGCTGATCCCAAAACACAGTGTGGGCCCCAGTGCCACCCTCACATCATGACAGCTGCTGAGCCCACCCAGTGTGCATCTTGGGGACCTCACCTGTCCCCACCCAGCGTGGCGAGGAGCTATTAGTATCTGTTTGTGGTTGAGGCTTGGCGAGAGGGAGAGAAGGCACCTGAGAACACCAGCTGGAAAGGGACAGAGCCAAAGTTCAAATCCAAGTCTATGCAGCCACGCCCGGCACCCTCCCACTTGCCCATGTGCCTTCCTGACCACCCATCCTCATCGCCAGGGCTCGGCAGTCTGAATAGGGGTTGCAGTTTGCCCATATCCAGGATTTTCACTACCCCATCCCTCTCTGTCTTGCTGTTTTCTCCCTGGCACTCATGTGACGTTTGTCCTGTTTGCTTCTCTAGGGCCTGTCCCCTTCACTCCAGCTAGAGTATCAACTCCAAGGGGACAGGGGTCTTATCCTCCCGGTTCATGGTGCGGGTCCAGTTCCTGGTGCAGAGCTAGCCCAAAGGAAGGTCCTGAGACCTGGGTCAAGGACAACTTCTTCTCCCATAACTGCCTGCTTCCAGCAATGTCTCCCCCATGAGACTGTGAGCTCCTCCGGATGGTTCCAGTACCTACTGGGCCTTCCTGCTGGAGCTTAGTCTCCCCACAGAGCAAGCTTCGGCTTTCCAAGAGGTAGCTCTCTTCTCACACAGGCTCTGGAGTACTGAGCCCAATGCTGAGGTACTGAGTACTGGATGTACTGGGCCCAATGCTGAGCCGGGACTGCCCTCCAGGCTGGGTAATTCTGTCCTTGGCCTCCCTCAGCATGTCTAGCTGCCCTCTGACTCAGCCTTCTCCACCCACTCCCCAGCCAAGGACTGAGTGCTGTGTCTTCCAGCTAGCCCTTACAGTTACACACCTTCTTTTCCACTCTGCACACTCTTACTTAAAAACCACATGAACCCAAGAAGCTGCCTCCTTCATTTGCAAGTGAAGATGCAAAGTGATCACCCAACTGAACACTGGGAGGGACCACGTGGGGGCAGTGCACTGACTCCAGAGGCCCCTTTACAGCCCCTCAGGCCCTGAGGCCATCACAGTACCTGTGGTTAACAGGCGCTGGGTTTTAGCAACAATTCCATTTTAGGTCACTAAGGAAATTAAGAGGTCACGTGTGGTGCTCTGTCAGTGGATATTGTTCTTTCCATCTTCAAGGTAAGAAGACTTTAGGCCACGGACTTGCCCATGTTCCCACACAAAGCCAGAGACCAGGGGGCTCAGGGTAAAACTAGGGGGCCTGAATACATTGTCATCCACCGCATGATATGGCCGCAGAAGTGACCAGGACATCCCCAAGATGGCGAGCCTGGGGGAGGGTCCTACAAGCAGCAGCGGGGGAGCTCCTCAATTAGTGCCCAGGTTTCTGCAGGATGGAACTTTCATTCAGTCTAGCTGCACCTCCTCCTCCTCATCACCCCCTCTCTGATCAGAACAAAGTCGAGGTAGGCTGGGAGACCAAATGGGTGCTGGAAGAGATGACGGAAAGGACCGGTGCAGGGGCTTGAATTAAGGTGAAGCTTTACGTCAGAGTATGTCCTGCTCCTTTAAAAGCCACAGGTTGGAATCTGGAGCTGACTCTGGTCTGGCAAACTGCAGGGACTTGGCTTTCAGTAAGTGACCTTGCTGTGGGCACTGGTTGAGGAGGGCTTGCCGTGATGTCAGGCCTTCGAGGCGCCACCAGGGAGGAGGGAGGAGGGAGGATCTGGGCGGCCGCTTCCAGTAAAAGGCAGGCATTTTGGCAGCTGGCAGTTTCAAAGCTTGTTGCTATTGTAAATCATAAGCTAATTATTGCAGTTCTTGTTCTTAAAATTTCCCCCAATTGTTCCAGCTGAGTCATGTTACAACATGATTGTGAGTTGTTTCTTTATGGGCACGAAGAGCCCTCAGCTTTTCCTCATCTTTCTCAATAACTACGTGAACTAGAAACCCCAGCCTCCCGCTCCAGCGCAGGCCAGGACTGGGGAGGACTGCTGCGGACTGCTGCGGACTGCCGCGGACTGCCGCATCCAAGTCCCCTGGTCTGACAGCAGAGTCACAGGAGTTGACCCTCAGCTCTGAGTAGACACGTGGGCTTCTTTGGTATCAAGACTTAAGAGCTTCACAGGGATTTCGTTTGGTCTCAGAGTCACCAAGACATGAGTGAAAACTGTGGATGTGGGAAACTTCAAGCCCTGTTCAGACAGAGCTCTCCGCCCGCAGGCTGTGCCACCCTTCCTCTGTCTGGGTTGCGCCAGAGCTGGGCCTGCCCCGTGCTAGAACACTAGAGCTAACGTTTGTGTCAGTTTTTCCATTATAAAATGCCACCCCTCCGGCCGGGCGCGGTGGCTCACGCCTGTAATCCCAGCACTTTGGGAGGCCGAGGCGGGCGGATCACGAGGTCAAGAGATCGAGACCATCCTGGTCAACGTGGTGAAACCCCGTCTCTACTAAAAATAAAAAAAAAATTAGCTGGGCGTGGTGGCATGCGCCTGTAGTCCCAGCTACTTGGGAGGCTGGGGCAGGAGAATTGCTTGAACCCGGGAGGCGGAGGTTGCAGTGAGCCGAGGTCGCGCCACTGCACTCCAGCCTGGAGCCTGGTGACGGAGTGAGACTCTGTCTCAAAAAAAAAAAAAAAGCCACCCCTCCATAACCCATCTGTTAAATTACCCTCAAAGCTACAGGCTGGCAGACACAGTGTTTTATTTCCTTCAGGACAGAGGGGGTGCCCCCCACCCCATGTCTCCCAGGATCTTCTCAGGCAGCACATACCCAGGAGAATTAACTAGGGATTTCAGCAATTCCAGTCCTCCCTCAAGTGTGGAACTGTGAGCCACGGCCTGGAGTTGCTCAGCCAGGGAACTGTTAACCTCAGCAGTGGCGTCCTCAGGACTAGCTTTGGAAACCTGTGGTGTTAAGGCTTGAACGCAACAATGCCACTCTACTGTGCAGAGGGAAATGCAGCTTTCTTCACAAGCTGTCAGGAAATCTAGATGTGATCCAGCAACCGGGAAAGGGAGACAAGGTGGTATCTCGAGGCGCACAGCTCACACCACAATGCACTGCAATGGAACGTGTTAGTCCAATTCTAAAAATCCTCAGTAACACTTTTTTAATATACAAGAGTCAAAAGTACAGCAGTTTTACAATGTAGGAAAATTTAATACATACTATATAAACAACATTATTTACATCAGAAATCACTAGGACAGTGACTTTTTCACAAATATAAATTAGTTACTGTTTAGTCAACAGGTTTTAAAAGTCTACAGTTTTACAATAAAGAAAAACCATCTTTCCTCTGATTAGTGGGGCCCAGATGGCCTAGCAGCCTGGACCCTTGGCATGGCTCTCCTCGCCCAACGCGGGCAGCCCTCAGAGGAGCTGGAAGACGTTGATCCTGGGCTGCTGCTCCTGCTGACAAGTGGATTTTGGTCTGTAGGATTTCAGTGTCATTGTGTGACTTCCTAGATAAACCGTGATTGCACCATGAGGACTGAGGAAACCTTCAGACACAGCAGGCCAGAATGTCTGCCGCACAGCGTGCAGTGTCTGGGTCTCCCTTCCAAGGGCTAAGGAATGACTGAAGGGGAGCGAGCCCAGGCTCTGCTGGGCACCTGTCTGCCCGGCTCTGAAAGACCACAGTGATTTTCACCTGGGCCTTCTCTAGGCCATAGTATATCATGTCAACCCTCGTTCATGTGCAGGTTTTAGGGGATGCGAGCTCCCTTCTTCCTCAACCCCTGCTATCTCTACCAACAACGAAATCTTTCAGAGCCAGGTTCCAGGGAACACCACCCTCACTCACAGACTCCTGGGGCAGCTTCTCCCATTCACAAGTGAGTGAATTTACCTGTGCAAACTTTTTTTTTAAGCATATACTATTCATATTGATTAAGTCCATGAAGAAATGCTTCCTTTTCCTCCAAGGCACTCTTCAAACACACTTCAGCTCCTACAATTGATGTCTAATGGGGACACTGTAATTTTAGAATCAATGTAACACTGATCTGACCAAGACTGCCTTTTGCTACTTCATATGGCACTGAGTCCTGAAAGTGAAAGAAAGGAAGGTCTTTCTTCCTCAGGATGAGACATCTCTGGGCATAACTCACATGTCCTATCAGTGACTCAAGAGAGAGGTCCTGACAAGCATGGGAACCTGATGGCAACACAGGGCCTCTGGTGATGCCTTCACCTCTCCTGTCATTCCCGGAGGACACGACCCAACTCTCTGCATGGGGCTCATCTCCCCACCCCCGCTCCCATAGCTCAAGGGCTTGGCAAACCAACCTCACCTTTCTGTTTGGCTTGGGCAAGGCAAACACAGGCCAGAGTCGGTATTATCAGCAAAAGGCTCCATCTGTGGTTTCCTCACTGTGTGGCCTGAGTGGGGACACATGCCCTGCCCTCTCCACTGAGCAGTCACAGAGACCTCCATGGGAGGACTGTGGCCAGGTGGCTCATGCAGTCACCAGGGCTTTGCTTCAGGGCATGTGTGGTACAAGTCTAGGGTGACCAACCCCAAGAACTGTGAGGACTTCAATAAGGGGGTGGATCCACAGAGCTCTCAACACAAGCGTCCAAGACCTAGACCCTCCTCTGGAAACAGTATGGGCCAGCCCTGTTATGCTCTGTGTGGTAGGGAGCAAGGGCCACATCACAGCCACATCTGCTTCATTTGGGGATACAAGTCGGCATGTCTTGGTAAAGGCTTTCATGGTGCTGCCCAGGAGCCCAGTATGCACTGAAGTCCTCACAAGAGACTGCGGGGGTTTAACCCTGCACATGCCCAGCAGAAGGGTGTTCACAGCTCTGAGCCTGGACATTTACAGGCACACTGGATGTTCAAGTCAGTTATTCTGTCTCCATCTAGAAAGGCCTTTGGATACTCCAATACTGGCAAGCTATACTGAGAAGAAAACTGAAGGCCCCAGTGTCAGTAAATTGAAAAGAACCTGCTGAATTGATGCAATCAACTTGTTTCCTAAACCTGACTCAATTCAAATCTAGCATGATTCTTACTGTCTATAGCTCAGTCACAGTCTTTAGATGCTCCCTGTTTCAGAAAAAGTTTATCTGAGGTTTATACCTGATCATACTCTAAGAGAAACTGAATTCAACTTTAATGATCAACTAGCATTAATTGATCACCGCCGGTACTTATTTCCATCTGCCCACTATATTATGTGTGATTCTGTCCAATCAATTTCCTCAAGCTGTCAAAGGAAAAAGGAAATGTGGCCAAAGGGTTGACCTAGCCCAATACTGAAAATTTCCCCCACTATGCTGGCACTACTGAACCTCACATTAGAAGCCTGTTTGCTTCCTGCACCAAGAACCCCAGCTTTGTGATTGGAAGCAACAGGTGGTCAGTAGGGCTGCCTCTGTGTCCTCCTCTCCAGGTCCTGTAGTTTTACTTCTCACCACAGGAATCAGAAATCCACCAGGGATTCCAGGTCCCTGGCCACACTACTCCCCACCCTAGCCCACCCTACCCTTCACCCAGCCTACTCCCCAGTCAAGTCATACCCACGCTGGCGTCAACACTGTTGAACTCACAGTACTCAAAAGTCAGCCAGAGCAACCTACTTTCCCGGGCATGGTGGGGAAAGAAGGCCCACTCAGGAGACCAAACCTCTGAAATGTACAAAGACGGTGTGGGAAAATTAGTGTTGGCAGAGATGAAGCCGCTGTGGAAGCCGCTGCCCTCTCACTACCTCCCCACCCCAACCCCACCCACAGGTTTCACATAATGAGGCTGAGTGTCTCATTTCTCCCAAAAATGCATTTGAGGGATATAGCTACTCCCTTTCAAGTCCTACGCTTGTCCCCACCCACCTGCCCGTACTCCCCACTCCCTGTCAGCAGCATCCATCATGTCAGGGTGAACCAAATCAGGCAAATCACGCACTGTCCCATCAGGCCCCAGCTGCCTCCCTGCACCAGCTCCTGCCCACCCACGCACTAAGGTCCTGGGAACACTGACTCTGGTGAGAAAACATTCACGACTCTGAAGTTCCCCTATTCCTTGACTGGGGAAACACATCCCAGTGAAGCTGGTATACACAAAGTCAGCTTTTCCTCCAAGTGCCCATCAAAGTGGGAGGCCAGAACTAGGCTGGCATGGGATAGGGTGCCAAAGTGCAGGAGTGGTGACCTGAATCAGAGCTGGACCCAGTAAAAGGCCTCCCATTCCTTGAAGTGCTCCTTCGGTCAGTGAGTTGACAGCAGCAGCATGTCCGAAACTCCACTTGCTGGTCTAGATAACTGGCTACTGTTGGATCAGACCAAAAATATCCATGTGTTTGATGACTCTTGCTCTCTCCTTTGTGAGCTGTCCTTTATGTTTTCCGAACATTCCAATTATAATCTGGGTTGTTTTTCTGTTCTAGTGATCTCTCCAAAGAAGATCTATGATCCAGGGGTGACTTGGAGTCATGAGGAGATTTCTGAGAAGGGAGCGATCGAGGATCTGAGACTGTGGGGTGCAATGGGGGTAGGTGCTGTTTATACTCCCCCAGTTTGTCTGTGTGGAAAGAGCGGTAATGGTCTGAGGGTCCCAGGCCATGGTAGCCCATAGGGGGGCGGTGATCAGACATTCAGCGGAAATCCTGCTGGTGGTCATCTTGAGGCCTAAATTCATCAGATCTCCTCCGCTTGGAGTCATGATGGTGCCTGAAATAGAGATGCAAGGATCAGCTGAAAGGCTGAAGTCAGATTCCCATCCACTTCTCTTCACCACCCACCTGGCTCTTCCTCATACACTCATATTC
>PVKV010041474.1:0-11420 GCA_004027835.1 Alouatta palliata | reverse complement strand
GGTTCAAGCAATTCTCCTGCCTCAGCCTCCCGAGTAGCTGGGACTACAGGCACGTGCCACCATGCCCAGCTAATTTTTGTATTTTTAGTAGAGACGGGGTTTCACCATGTTGACCAGGATGGTCTCGATCTCTTGACCTCGTGATCCACCTGCCTCGGCCTCCCAAAGTGCTAGGATTACAGGCGTGAGCCACCGCGCCTGGCCAGACTTTTTCTTATAATTAGAATTTGCAACCACACTTCTTGGAGTAATGCATTTCCTGTTTTTTTTTTTTTTTTTTTTGCATGATCACGGAGTTTATTAAGTTGGGAGGGGCTATAAAGCCCAACTTCTTCATTTTACAGAAAGTAAAATTTAAGCCTAGAAATACTGCAGGCACACCATTGGTCCTGGAGGTTAGAGTAGGGTCTCCCGCATTGAAGAGGGTATTGAGATGGCCTTCAAAGCACATTCCAACTTATGAGCCCAGGTTGCCAAAACCTAACTCACAATATAAGCAGAAAGGCAGAGTATAATGGGGACTAAGAATATTGGCTTTCGTATCAGAACTGAGCCAAATCCTGGCTCCACCACGTACCATCTGTGTGACCTTGGACCACCCAATATGTATCTCTCTTGTACCTATCTTGCTTCTTTATCCAATAAAATGGAACGGATATCTATAACTACCTCAGCGGGCTCTCATGAGAGTTAACTAAGAGAATGTACATTAGCTATTATTACCTTTGCCTGGTCCCAATACCTGATTTATGCAGGTATTTCATTGGACTCAAAACATAATTTATCTTACTGTCACTATGCTGAAAAATGCAACACAAAATGTGAGATGGGTTTGCATGAACTTACTTACCCTCATGTGAATTCCACCCTTATAGAGCCTTTGGAGCTTCCCTGCGATGCCAGGTTCCTCTTGACAAAAAGTGGTATCTGAATAAGTATTTATAGTCAATTGTTCATTTACTGAGCAACCACATGCTGTATCACTTCTCTTCAAGAGACACAGGTCTTGCCCTCAGAAAATGCAACCTAGAGAAGAAGACAGATGGATGCTTTTCTTCCCAAAAGGACTCCAGTTCATACTGACTCATTAATAAGTCCTTTTTGGGAAAATATTTGTTATCATTTGAACTGTGCCCCCAAACAAAAGATATATTGGTGTGTTAATCTCCCAGTACCCTCAGAATGTGCCCTTATTTGAAGATTGGGTCTTTATTGAGGTAATCAAGTTAAAATGGGGTCATTATGACAGGCCCTAATCCATGACTGGTGTCCTTTTTTTTTGTTTTTTTTGAGATGGAGTTTTGCTCTTGTTGCCTAGGCTAGATTACCATGAAATGGTGTGATCTCGGCTCACTGCAACCTCTGCCCCCAGGTTCAAGCGATTCTCCTGCCTCAGCCTTCCAAGTAGCTGGGATTACAGGCGCCCACCACCACACTTGATTAATTTTTTTTGTATTTTTAGTAGAGATGGGGTTTTGCCATGTTGGCCAGGCTGGTCTTGATCTCCTGACCTCAGGTGATCCACTTGCCTCAGCCTCCCAAAGTGCTGGGATTACAGGCATGAGCCACAGCGCCCAGCCTGGTGTCCTTATAAAAAGGAAGCATTTGAACAGAGACAGACACACACAGGGAGAGAACCAAGTGGAGATAAAGACGGAAACTGAGGTGATATTTCCACAAGCCAAGGACGCCAAAGGTTGCAGCAAAGCACCAGAAGCCTAGAGAGAGGTGCAGGACAGATTCTCTCTAACAGTCCTCCGGAGGAAACAACCCTGCCAACACCTTGATCTCAGCCTTCTAGCTTCCAGAAACAGCAAGACAAAAATTTCTGTTGTTTAAGCCACATAGTTATCACAGCCTTAGCAAACTAACACAATGCTCTATGCCAAGTTCTCTGCTAGGCACTATGGGAGATAGATGCAAAATAAGAGCTCTAACAGGTTGTAATATCCTGTCATGTTACACCAGCAGGATGAACAAAGTGTTGGAATAGCTTAGAAAAGTGATTAATTTTGACTACAGAGGGAAAAAATCAAAGGAGTTTTAATATAAAGGTGACATTTGAGGTAGCTCTAAAAGGATGAGTGTATGATTTCATGAGGTGGAGAAATGGAGAAGGAATCCTTGAGGCCAGGGAAATGGCATAAGTGGAGGCAGATGGATGGTATGTTCAGGAAAGTGCAACGTGGCTAGAGATGGGGTGCAGGGACAAGGAGGGAGTGGATGCAGAAGAGACTGTGGCCAGTCTGCGAAGAGTGATGGCAATCTGGTGGAGAAAGATACTTTTATTTTGTCAACAATGGGGTGTCATCAACAGCCTGGGAAGCGGTGTTATGATTGTACAGATTAGAATCTTTTCTCTAAGTGCCCTTTGCCTTCAAACTGACACTGGCCTCATGGTGAGTTCAAACATCTTGTGTATAGAGGGAACTCATGTAGCTGGAGGTACCACCAGGTGGGACTGGATCCCTTGATGCTTGGCCAATAGCAGAGATACACCCCTAGTTCAGTGTCAGGTGCCTAAGAGTTGTTTGTTAGACAACAGCTAATAGTCATTCAGCCATTCCATAAATTTTTTTAATGAGATAGGGGTCTCACTATGTTGACCAAGCTGGCCTCTAATTCCTGGCCTCAAGTGGTCCTCGCATCTTGGCCTCCCAATGTGCTGGGATTACAGGTGTGAGCCGCCGTGTTCAGCCATTCCGTAAAAATTTAATGAGCATCTACTATATCCAGGCTCACTGTTTCAGACACCATGTAATGAAAATGACAAAATCTTTGCCTTTCATTCTAGCAAAAGGAGACACAGAATAGACAAAGAAACAAATAAATACAGTTTCAGATAGTGATGAGGAAAGCAAAACACAGTAAGTGGGATGGAGAATAACAAGGCATGGTGAAGGATGCTATCAAGGAAGGTTGTTCTAAGGAGATGACATTTTTGCTGATTCCAGAAGATGTGAAGGAGCTACATAAGCAAAGATCTGGGGAAGAGACTTCCAAATACAGGGAGCACCGTATCTGAGGTGGGAATGAGTTTGGAGGTTCAAGAAATAGAGAAAAGAACATGGTGGCTGGAGGATCATGATGTGGGGAAATAGTAGAAAAAATTATCAGAG
Source organism: Alouatta palliata (assembly GCA_004027835.1). Lineage (NCBI taxonomy): Eukaryota > Metazoa > Chordata > Mammalia > Primates > Atelidae > Alouatta > Alouatta palliata. Next base: position 8,301 of record PVKV010041474.1, on the reverse strand, counting down.
AGGTAGGTAAGGAAAGGCCGTGCATTTGGGGCCTTGCAAGTTCTCATAAGAAGTTTGGATTTTATTCTGATTGCAACTTAAGCCATTGAGAGTGAGCCTAGTCAGTAGGAGAGATGTCTGACATGATTTACCCTTAAAATGACAGAAGCAGGAAGATGAGTTAGGAGGTTCCACAATACTCTGGATGATGGATGGAGGAAACTTGATTAGGTGGAAGCCATGGAGATGGTGAGGAGTGGTAGAATTGGGGTAGACTTTCAAAGGAGGATTACAGGACTTGATGATAGATAGCTCATGGGCATAGGATGTTGTGTTAATCCATTCTATGTTGCTATAAAGGAATTCCTGGGACTGGGTAATTTACTAAGAAAATAAGTTTATTGGCCAGGTGCGGTAGCTCACACCTGTAATCCCAGCATTTGGAAGGCCGAGGTCAGGAGTTCAAGACCAGCCTGGCTAACATGGTGAAACCCCATCTCTCCTAAAAATATAAAAAAATTAGCTGGGCATGGTGGTGGGCACCTGTAATCCCAGCTACTTGGGAGACTGAAGCAGGATAATCGCTTGAACCCAGGAGGCGGAGGTTGCAGTGAACCGAGATCGCACCATTGCACTCCAGCCTGGGTGACAAAAGCAAAACTCCATCTCAAAAAAAAAAAAAGAAAAGAAGTTTATTTGACTCACTTTTGTGCAGGCTGTACAAGAAGTGTGGTGCTGTCATCTGCTTCTAGTGAGAGCCTCAGAAGCCTGGTAATCATAGCAAAAGGAAAAGAGGGAGCAGGTATATCACATAGCAAGAGTGGGAGCAAGAGAGAAAAGGAGGTGTCGGGCTCTTTCAAACAACCGGATCTGGAGTGAACTCAGGTGAGAACTCACTCTTATCAGCACCAACACATTCATGAGGGCTCTTTTTCATCACCGAAACCCCTCCCAGGAAGCCCACCTTCCACATTGGAGGTCACATGTCAACATGAGATTTGGAAGGAATGAGACATCCAAACCATATCAGCCGTCCAGAGGATGAGAATTGAGGCTGCATATGTGGCAAGTGGTGTCACGCAACAAGAGGGGAAGGTTGGAAAAGGGCATGTTTGGTGGGACAGGGGTAAGATCAAGAGCTCTATTTTAAATGTTTAACTTTCAAGGAACCTATTAGCCATCTAACGGAAGTTGCTATTAAGTGCAGCCAGGATTAAGAATTTTCTTATTATGTCTATTAAAGTATAATCAGTCTCACTTGAGTGGGGCATGGGAAGCTAAATCATTCCTGAATCTTGAGCAGTCATTATCCCAAGGCCTATGAGATGTTCCCAGTATCATAAACAAAACCCTCTGGGATGCTGGCCCTGCCTGCACATTCCTGCCCTCTCACTCACAGCTTTCCTCTCATCCCTCCTTCAAAGCATCTGAGCTGGACAGCTACCCAGAAAGCCTCCCACTGCTGCAGAATTTGAAATGTGGGATCTCCACCTAACAGCTGGGTTGGATCCTGGGTCAGCAGCAGATTAAGGCTGCACTGCAGGGGCCTGACCCAGGAGTGTATTCAGGAGCTTCTCAAGTCAGGCAGCAGGAAGTGAGTCATCACTGGCTATCAGAGATGCAGGACTCCCTGCAGCTGGACACTGCCACAGCCCGTCAAGCCTCCTAAAAAGAGCTAAGTACGCTGGAAAGCAGAATGGAAAACTGCACTCACAGTCACCCCTTTTAAAGAAAGTTTATGAAACTGACCAGTATGTTGTGGAAAAGTCTGGGCTTGTGGAAGAGGGAAAACATAAACCTGGAAGCTGAAAGCAAGGAAAAATTGTTGAAGAAGAACATAAAAACTACCACGCCCTTGGCTATTACACTAAGCCTACCCAGGTTCACTAATTTAGCTCCCCTCTTTCTGAGCCCCTCTTCTCTCCTGCTTTCCCCTTCCTTCCTGCTCTCTTCCATCAGTGTGATTTCTCTGGGAGAGTCTTGGTTTATGGACTCAATCAGTTTTCAAGTGTTTGCTGATGAGCCAATCACATCCTCCCCTCTTATGTCAGACTCCGCATCTCGGTGGCAGGAGAGATGAGCACAGCTGCTCTGATATCCCTCCAGGAGCAACCTCTGTGCACGCTGTTGGCTTTAGAGGGGTTAACGAACAGCATCCCTATTCCCCACTGGAATTCTGAAACAGTTCAGAGGTAGACATGGGAACCTGGAGGCTGACGGTGGCAATAGCACCCTCAATACTGATGCAAAGCTCCATCGGAGGCAATGGCTTAGTTCTCGTTACTCACCAATAACAGGTGCAGCTGGAAAATGACAGGTTCCTCCTTAGGGACCAACCCTGTGGGGTTTTCCTCTTAACAAAGGACAAAAGAAATACCATCTCTACTAAAGGCAGATGCTAAGCACCTTCTCCCAGATTCATCAATTGGGTCAAACCTCCTTGTTTGGAGAAGAGTGACACATGACATGCGAGCAGAGGGAAAGCAGGGTGTTCCTCTAGAAAGGATCCTCCACACAGAAGGAACCATTGAGAGTGGGGCTAGACCACAAATATTTCAGGCTTTGCAAGCTAAAATCAAGGCCATTGTTTCTGTAGTACTCATAAGAAAGGGTATAAACTTCTACAACTTTTAATTGATGTGTTTTTAAAATACAATAGTAACAATTGGGTATAATTTAGTATTACAGGTCTACTCATAAGAATAAATTTTTCATTTTTGGTACAAATGTATATGGTACATGTACAATTTTGTTACATGCATAGACTGCTTAGTGATCAAGTCAGGACTTTTAGGGTACCCATCACTCAGTTAATGTAGATTATGATGCTTGCTGACACTTCGTCTGCCTTTGCTCCCTTCCAGTGTTTCTCTACACTCACCAAGATCAATATATTTGAAATACTTACCTGCTTAAAATACTTCAAAGGATCCCCACTATCCTTAGGTCTAAGGCTGACATCCTTAAGAGACGCTTTATTGCCTTTCAGTGATCATTTTGTTTTATTTTTATTTTATTTTTTTAGACAGAGTCTCGCTCTGTCACCCAGGCTGGAGTGCAGTACTGCAATGTCAGCTCACTGCAACCTCCACCTCCTGGGTTCAAGCAGTTCTCCTGCCTCAGCCTCCCAAGTAGCTGGGACTACAGGTGCATGCCACCATGCCTGGCTAATTTTTGTATAGAGATGGTGATTTCGCCATGTTGGCCAGGCTGGTCTCAAACTCCTGAGCTCAAGTGATCTGTCTGCCTCAGCCTCCCAAAGTGCTGGGATTATAGGCATGTGCCACCATGCCTGACCTTCAATAATCATTTTGTGCTCGCTCCATTTCACTTACACTATACTTTTAATTATTCTTAGTCACCAGGTTCTATCCTGCCTCAGGGCACTTGTACATACAGTTCCTTTTGCAGAAAATACTATTCTCTCTCCTCTTGCTTATTTAATGTTACCAGAGTTTACATCTCAAGTAAACTGTTGGCTGGCTGCCATGGCCCATGCCTGTAATCTCAGCACTTTGGGAGGCCGAGGCGGGAGGATTGCTTGAGCCCAGGAGTTCAAGACCAGCCTTGGCAACATGGCAAGACCCTGTCTCTACAAAAATAAAAATAAAAAATAAGAAAAATAAAAATTAGCTGGGCATGGGAGCACACGCCTTTGGTCTCAGCTACTTGGGAGGCTGAGGTGGAGGGCCACTTGAGCCCAGGAGATTGAGGCTGCATAAACTATGATTGCACCACTGCACTCCAGCCTGGGTGACAGAGTGAGACGCTATTATAAGAAGAAAAAAAAAAAAGAAAGAAAAGAAAAGAAAAAGAAAATGAATGGTCAATTATTTAGAGAATACTTGTTATGTCTCTGACTTTGTCAACCACACACACAACCATATACACTACTTGCTTTCACAACACTAGTGTCTTGTTTACAATATCATATTACAATTGAAATTTATATTTATTTTTGTATTTGATTGATGGTGACTCCCTTACTTCTTTCGAAAATTGAAATACAATTCAAATCTTAATAGTATTAAAAGTAAATGATTCTTTGTAGCATTTTTACAAGTGAAGGGTTAAATCTGTGTATTATCAAAGCTTTTATTTTTTTTCTCTCCTGCCTTCTCTTAAATCTTTTGAAGAATCTCTATTGATACTTTCAGTGAATTTGCTCTCTAACCTCATGATTGTGGAGTGAAAGTGTTTACATGGTGAACCTGTTTTTCAAAATATTTCTTAGGCAGGTTACATGTTCTCTTACAAACAGGAATGCCTGCACATATTTTCATATATTTATATAAATACATATTATATGCATAATTTTTTAATTCACTGAAAAAAATAGTGGGGAATATGTGTTTTCCTCATCACAGTTCCCCCTTCAGGAAGAGGCTCAAAGACATTGACTGTCAACGCCCTTCCCAGAGGGATGACAGAGATGAGAAGTTACTTAATGAGTACAATGTGCATTATTCACGTGATGGATACACTAAAAGCCCAAACTTCACCACTACACAGTATATGCATGTAACAAAACTATACTTGTACCCCTTAAATGTATACCCCCAAAAAGATTACATGCAAGCATCAGTGGAAGAGACATTTGCAGAAGTTTTTGGACTGTTGCCTCCCCCTGTGTGGTAAGGCTGGTCCTTCGCTGATCTCACCTTGCTGTCATCATAAATCAATGTGCACCAATCTCAAAAACCACTTCGGGTGGCTCTAGAAGGCATTTAGAACGGAGCATGACCATTTTTTCTCAAAACTCTCTCAAGGTCTCAATATCCTGTGATTTGAAGTCTAAACACTTTAGGCTAGAATGACATGGTCTGCTAACTTTTCCCCAATAACCACTCTCTCTTTACTTTTTTTAATACAACTCTTACCCTCCCCCCTACACATCTGAGTTTTAAATGGGCACAAGGCTTTTCAGCTAGAGTCTACATTTTCTGCCTTCCCATATGACTACTTTGTAGTTAATGAGACGTGAGGAAAAATACTGTGGGCAGTGTCTAGATCATCTCCTTAAAAGAAAATTCCTTGTCTTCTTTATCTTTTTTTTTTTTTTGAAACAGGAACATGGTCTTGCTCTGTTGCCCAGGCTGGAGTGCAGTAGCATGACCACAGTTCATTGCAGTCTCAAATTCCTGGACTCAAGGAATCCTCCCACCTCAGTCTCCCAAGTGGCTGTGACTACAGGCATGAGCCACCACACCCAGCTAATTTTGTATACATATGTTTGTAGACATGGGGTCTCAATATGTTTCACAGACTGGTTTCAAAGTCCTGGCCTCAAGCAGTCCTCCCTCCTCAGCCTCCGAAAGTGCTGGGATTACAGGTATGAGCTACCATGCTCAGCCTATGTCCTCTTTCTTCCTTTCCATGCACCAGAAGAGACATGGGTTAGAAGTAAACCAGATTCAACCATGCAGAAGATATCTCGGGGTACAGAAGCACAATAAAATGAAGGCATGGGGGACCCTAGATACCTCTGAGAAGCAGAGAAGCAGAACCAACCACCTCACTGGGTCACCTACCAGCTTGGACATTTACAGGACTTAGAACTAAATCTTCTACCTTCGTTTCTATTAAAGTGACCAAACCGATATACTAATACCAGTACTCAAGGATCTGTGAGTTCTGCTCCTAGTCATCCAACTTCCCCTTCTAGTCCTGCAGGAACCCACAGTCATGCTCCTGAACTTGCCACTTGTTTCCTTGCTCTGGCCTTTGACAAGTTGGTTTTGGGACTGTCCTATTTCCTCGCCTATTTTCATCCATCCCAGCTTACACATCCATCAACATCCAACTCACACTCATTTCACTAATTTAACAACTCCTGAATATTAAGCACCTACTATGCGTCCAGCACTGAATGATTTCTGCCTGTAATCTAAGGGAAGCTATTTCTAAATGTCAGCTGTTACATGCAGCTGACTCTCTAGTGTAAGGTGTCTATTTGTGGAAGGATTCCCTGCTGTGGGCCCTACCCGCCAGATTGCATGCCTGGGCACCAACTCTATCCAAATCATTGCTGAAAGCATTTCCCACGTAATAAAGAATTTGGCCTTTGTCTCCAGGTCCTGGAAGGCAGTGTCTAAATCCTTAAAATTTCCCAAATGATAGGCTTGCCTTTGTTATTCATGGTGGGTTCCCTGATAGTTGCTTATGCTATCGAGGTGACTCATGGTGGACCCCCTAGATAGTTTATAATAACAAGATGACTCAGGATGGGGACTAGCCATACCAGAAAGAACAAAGATGTGATCAAAGGTTTGATGCTTTGAGCAACACTGTATCAGCCCAGCCTTTAGGAACGAAAGGAGGGGTGAAGTTTGAGTTCAGTCATATAGCCAATGATTCAATCAATCCTGTTTACGTAATGAAAGCTTAATAAAAACTCAGAACACCAAGCTCAGGTGAGTTCCCTGATTGTGATACTGTGCCACACAACAATGTAGTGAAAGAAAAATATGTCCTGAGTCCACAGGGAGAGGACGCAGAAGCTTCCCTTAGACCTCACCTATGTCTATCTTCTCTGGGCTGTTTCTGATTTGTATCCTTTTTGCTATAATAAAACCTGTAGTCATAACTATGGCATTTCCTGAGTTCTATGAGTCCATCTAGCAAATTACCAAAACTGAGAGGTATAAACTTCCAAATTTGTAGCCAGCTTGGCAGATGTGAATGTAGCCTAGAGACCTCCAGATTTGCAGCCAGTATCTGAAGTGAGAGTAGTCTCATGGAGGGCTGGGCCTTTAAACTTGTAGTTTGGCTTAACTCTGGGAAGTGTCAGAAGACATGACAATGTTCTTTCTGCTGGGGCTGGGTATCTGGATTACCGAATTATGTGTTTCATTCATTCAATCACCTAGCGAAACTATATTGAGCATCAACAATGTGCTAGGTACTGAATTCAGGGTTGGATAAAACATAGATGAGATATTTCTAATCCCTGCCCTCAAAGAGCTTGAAATCTTGTATAAAAGGAAGTTACAACAGTATGGTAAATATTCATAGAATTGTGTGCCAAGTTTGCCACAATCAAAGGGAGCATCAAATATAAGGTGTGGGGAGAGGACACTCCAAAGGACTTCCCAAAGGAGGCAGCCTCTGAGCTGGCTTTTGAAAGATGAATAAGAATTTGCCTTACAGGCAAAGAGAAAGGGGCATTCTGTTCAGCAGGGATTGCATGTGCAAAGTCACAGTGGTGTGAAAGGGTGCACTGTATTCAGGTATAGTTATCCCTCCTTATCCTTGGAGGGCATATCCCAAGACTTCCAATGGATGTCTGAAACCACAGATAGTACCAACCCCTGTGTATACTGTGTTTCTTCCTATATATACATACATACATGCCTATGATAAAGTTTAATTTATAACTTAAGCACAATAACAGATTAACAGCAGTAACTAATAATAAAATAGAACAATTATAACAATATTGCCAGCATCACTACTCTTGTGCTTTGGAGCCATTATTAAGTAAACTAAGGGTTACTTGAACACACACACTGTGGTACTAGGACAGTCAATCTGATAACCAAGCTGGCTGCTAAGTGACTGTCAGAAAGCGTGTCCACAGCATGGGTACGCTGGACAAAGGGAGGATTCACATCCCAGGAAGGACAGTGAGAGGTTTCATCATGCTATTCAGAGCAGTGTGCAAGAGATTATATGGCACCTGTAGGGCTGGGAAATTTTATCTGAAATTCCCATAAGCAAAACTGCAGTAAAGACCTCTTTGCCCATTGTTAATTGAAAATAAACTACCACTTTTTTTTGGAGAAGGCCTTTGAAGGCTGCCATGGAAACAAGCTCACTAGAGGCTTCAGCAACTGCTCAGATGTTTAATTTCACCCACAGTGAATGTAATCTAGGCAGAGAAGTGCTCACGATATGAAAACAGTGATTAGCAGGGGACTGCCTATGTACCTTGCTGGGTACAGGCCCTACTTTCTTTCTCTTTGAGAACACTGAGCTTGAATGTTCAAGGGGAAAGACATCCAAAAAACATCACCACAAATCAGCTGTGAAGCTGACCAAGAAGATTATGGGTCCTGCCTGCAGGGAGGAAAACACGGGGTAAATTACCAGAGAAGTCAGCTGCTTCCACGCTCAGAGAAATGAGGAGGCTCAAGTCAGGATAGTCCAGAGGATTCCAGAAAGAAAAAAGAAAGAAAGAAAGAAAGAAAGAAAGAAAGAAAGAAAGAAAGAAAGAAAGAAAGAAAGAAAGAAAGAAAGAAAGAAAGAAAGAAAGAAAGAAAGAAAGAAAGAAAGAAAGAAAGAAAGAAAGAAAGAAAGAAAGAAAGAAAGAAAGAAAGAAAG
>PVKV010041472.1:0-11424 GCA_004027835.1 Alouatta palliata | reverse complement strand
GGGGAGGGATAGCAGGGGGTGGGGGGATTGGGGAGGAAGAATATTAGGAGAAATACCTGATGTAGACGGTGGGGTGACGGATGCAGCAAGCCACCCTGACACGTGTGTACCTCTGTAACAAACACGCTCATTCTGCACGTGTGCCCCAGAACTTATGATTTAAACAACTTCAGCAACAAAAAATACCAATTGAAAACAAAGAAACATAAAAGCCGTGCGCTTAGTGGCAAACAGATGAGTCTGTTTCTGCTTTAGTTTTCTGTGTTCTGGGTCCAGCGTGGGTTCGTGTCCCCCATGTACCCCAGGACACAATTGTCACGAAGCTTGGCCGCTCGTGAGCGGGATGGGGAACTTTCGCCCCAGCGACGTCCACTCAGAACCCGTGAAACGAGACCTTTTTGGAAAAACTATCTCTGCAGACGTGACTTAGGAAAAGACGTTGTGATGATTTCATCCTGAATTATCTGGGTGTCCCCTAAAGGCATGGACAGGTGTCCTTCTAAGAGACAGAACAGGGGACACAGATGCAAAGGAGGAGGCCACGTGAAGACAGAGGCAGAGGCTGGAGTGATGGGGCCGCAAGCCCAGGGATGCTGGAGCCCCCAGGAGCTGCAGAGGCAGGAAGGAGCCTTCCCTAGACCCTCCAGACAGAACTGGATACAACTGAAGTGGATTGAACTATGGTACCCCCCAAAAGATACGTTCATGTTCTACCCCAAAAACCTGTGAATGGTGGCAGAGGCTGGAGGGATGGGGCCGCAAGCCCAGGAATGCTGGAGCCCCCAGGAGCTGGAAAGGCAGGAAACATCCTCCCCTAGACCCTCCAGAGGGAACTGGATATAATTGAACTGCATTGAACTATGGTATCCCCCAAAAGATACGTACAGATTCTAACCCAAGGACCTTAGATAGTATTTTCTTTGCCCACTCACTCCAGCAGTTAGATACTATTTTCATTGCACACTCACTCCAGCACTTAGATACTATTTTCTTTGCCTCCTAACAGCAGCACTTAGATACTATTTTCTTTACACACTCACTCCAAAAGTTAGATACTATTTTCTTTTTCCACTCACTCCAGCAGTCGGGTACTATTTTCTTTGTCCCCTTACTCCAGCAGTTACATACTATTTTCTTGGTCTAGTTACTCCAGCAGTTACATACTATTTTCTTTCCCTACTCACTCCAGCACTTAGATACTCTTTCTTTGTCTGTTCACTCCAGCAGTTAGATAGTATTTCCTTTGCCCACTCACTCCAGCACTTAGATATTGTTTTCTTTGTTCACTGACTCCAGCAGTTAGATATTATTTTCCTTGCCCACTAACTCCAGCAGTTAGATACTATTTTCTTTGTCCACTCACTCCAGCACTTACATACTATTTTCTTTGCACACTCACTCCAGCAGTTAGATACTATTATCTTTGTCTGCTCACTCCAGCAGTTAGATAGCCTTTTCTTTGTCTCCTCACTCCAGCAGTTACATACTATTTTCTTTGCCCACTCATTCCAGCACTTAGATACTATTTTGTTTGCACACTCACTCCAGCAATTAGATACTATTTTGCCTCCTCACTCTAGCAGTTAGATACTATTTTCGTTGTCTGCTCACTCCAGCAGTTAGATATTCTTTTCTTTGTCTGCTCACTCCAGCAGTTAGATACTATTTTCTTTGTCTCCTCACTCCAGCAGTTAGATACTATTTTCTTTGTCCAATCACTCCAGCGCTTAGATACTATTTTCTTTGCCCACTCACTCCAGCAGTTAGATACTATTTTCTTTGCTCCCTCACTCCAGCAGTTAGATACTATTTTCTTTGTCCATAAACTCCAGCAGTTAGATAGTATTTCCTTTGTCCACTCACTCCAGCAGTCAGATACTATTTTCTTGGTCCACTCCCTCCAGCACTTAGATACTATTTTCTTTGCACATTCACCTCAGCAGTTAGATACTATTTTGCCTCCTTACTCCAGCAGTTAGATACTCTTTCCTTTGTCTATTCACTCCAGCATGAGACACTATTTTCTTTGCTTCCTCACTCCAACAGTTAGATACTATTTTCTTTGTCCACTCACTCCAGCAGTGAGATACTGTTTTCTCTGCACACTCACTCCAGCAGTTAGATATTATTTTCTTTGTCTAGTCACTCCAGCAGTTAGACACTATTTTCTTTGCACACTCACTCCAGCAGTCAGATATTATTTTCTTTGTCTGCTCACTCCAGCAGTTAGATACTATTTTCTTTGCCTCCTCACTCCAGCAGTTAGATACTATTTTCTTTGTCCACCCCCTCCAGCACTTAGATACTATTTTCTTTGCCCACTCACTCCAGCACTTAGACACTATTTTCTTTGCCTCCTCACTCCAGCAGTTAAATACTATTTTCTTTGCTCACTCCAGCACTTAGATACTATTTTCATTGCCCACACACTTCAGCATTTAGATACTATTTTGTTTGCCTCCTCACTCAGGCAGGTAGATACTATTTTCTTTGCCCACTCACTCCAGCAGTTAGATACTATTTTCTTTGGTCCCTCCAGCAGTTAGATACTCTTTTCTTTGTCTGTTCACTCCAGCAGTTAGACACTATTTTCTTTGTCCACCCACTCCAGCACTTAGATACTCTTTTCTTTGTCTCCTCCCTCCAGCAGTTAGATACTACTTTCTTTGCCCACTCACTCCAGCACTTAGATACTATTTTCTTGGTCCACTCACTCCAGCAGTTAGATACTACTTTCTTTGTACACTCACTCCAGCAGTTAGACACTATTTTCTTTGCCTCCTCACTCCAGCAGTTAGATACTGTTTTCTTTGACCACTCACTCCAGCACTTAGATACTGTTTTATTTGTCCACTGACTCCAGCAGTTAGATACTATTTTCCTTGCTCACTCCAGCACTTAGATACTATTTTCTTTGTCTGCTCACTCCAGCAGTTAGGTACTATTTTCTTTGTCCACTCACTCCAGCAGTGAGATACTATTTTCTTTGCCTCCTCACTGCAGCAGTTAGATACTATTTTCTTTGCACACTCACTCCAGTACTTAGATACTATTTTGTTTGTTCACTCACTCCAGCACTTAGATACTATTTTCATGGTCCACTCACGCCAGCAGTTAGATGCTATTTTCTTTGCACATTCACTCCAGCAGTTAGATACTCTTTGCTTTGTCTGCTCACTCCAGCAGTTAGATATTATTTTCTTTCTCCACTCACTGCAGCAGTTAGATACTATTTTCTTTGTCCACTTGCTCCAGCAGTTAGATACTATTTTCTTTGTCTGTTCACTGCAGAAGTTAGGTACTAATTTCTTTTCCCACTCACTCCAGCAGTTAGATACTGTTTTCTTTGTCCATTCTCTCCAGCAGTTAGATAGTATTTTCTTGATCCACTAAATCTAGCAGTTTGATACTATTTTCTTTGTCCGTTCACTCCAGCAGTTAGATATTACTTTATTGGTATACTTACTCCAGCATTTAAACACTACTTTCTTTGTCCACCCACTCCAGCACTTAGATACTACTTTATTGGTCCACTCACTCCAGCACTTAGATACTATTTTGTTTGCCCACTCACCCCAGCAGTTAGATACTACTTTCTTTGCCCACTCACTCCAGCACTTAGATACTATTTTCTTTGCCCACTCACTCCAGCAGTTAGATACTATTTTCTTTGCCTACTCACTCCACCACTTAGATATTATTTTCTTTGTATACTCACTGCAGCCGTTAGATACTATTTTCTTTGCGCACTCACTCCAGCACTTAGATATTGTTTTCTTTGTCCACTGACTCCAGCAGTTAGATATTATTTTCTTTTCACACTCACTCCAGCATTTAGATACTATTTTCTTTACACACTCACTCCAGAAGTTAGATACTATTTTCTTTTTCCACTCACTCCAGCAGTCAGGTACTATTTTCTTTGTCCCCTTACTCCAGCAGTTACACACTATTTTCTTGGTCTAGTGACTCCAGCAGTTAGATACTCTTTTCTTTGCCTACTCACTCCAGCAGTTAGATATTATTTTCTTTGGTCCCTCCAGCAGTTACATACTCTTTTCTTTGTCTGTTCACTCTAGCAGTTAGACACTATTTTCTGTGTCCAGTCACTCCAGCACTTAGATACTGTTTTCTTTGTCTCCTCACTCCAGCAGTGAGATACTATTTTCTTTGCACACTCACTCCAGCAGTTAGATAGTATTTTCTTTGTCCAATCACTCCAGCAGTTAGATACTATTTTCTTTGTCCAATCACTCCAACAGTTAGATACTATTTTCTTTGTCCAATCACTCCAGCAGTGAGATACTATTTTCTTTGTCTGTTCACTCCAGGAGTTAGACACTATTTTCTTGGTCCACCGACTCCAGCACTTAGATAGTATTTTCTTTGCCCACTCACTCCAGCACTTAGATACTGTTTTCTTTGCCTCCTCACTCCAGCAGTTAGATACTATTTTCTTGGTACACTCACTCCAGAACTTAGATACTCTTTTCTTTGCCCACTCACTCCGGCAGTCAGATACTATTTTCTTTGTCTGCTCACTCCAGCAGTTAGATACTATTTTCTTTGTCTCCTGACTCCAGCAGTTAGTCACTGTTTTCTTTCCCTACTCACTCCAGCAATTAGATACTATTTTCTTTGCCCACTCACTCCAGCAGTTAGATACTATTTTCTTTGTACACTCCAGCACTTAGATACTATTTTCTTTGTACACTCACATCAGCAGTTAGATACTATTTTGCCTCCTTACTCCTGCAGTTAGATATTCTTTTCTTTGTCTCCTCACTACAGCACTTATATACTATTTTCTTTCTCTGTTCACTCCAGCAGTTAGACACTATTTTCTTTCTCCACCCACTCCAGCACATAGATAGTATTTTCTTGGTCCATTCACTGTAGCAGTTAGAAACTATTTTCTTTGCCCACTCACTCCAGAACTTAGATGCTGTTTTCTTTGCCTCCTCTCTCCAGGAGTTAGATACTATTTTCTTTGTATACTCACTGCAGCAGTTAGATACTACCTTCTTTACCAACTCACTCCAGCAGTGAGACACTATTTTCTTTGCCTCCCCACTCCAGCATGAGACAATATTTTCTTTGCCTCCCCACTCCAGCATGAGACACTATTTTCTTTGCCTCCTCACTCTAGCAGTTAGATATTGTTTATTTGTCCAGTGACTCCAGCAGTTAGACACTATTTTCTTTGTCCACCCACTCCATCACTTAGATACTATTTTCTTTGCACACTCCAGCACTTAGAATCTATTTTCTTTGTCTCCTCAGTCCAGCAGTTAGATACTATTTTCTTTGTCCACTCACTCCTGTGAATGGAGACAGAGGCTGGAGTGATGGGGCCAGAAGCCCAGGAATGCTGGAGCCCCCAGGAGCTGGAGAGGCAGGAACCATCCTCCCCTAGACCCTCCAGGGGGAACTGGATATAATTGAACTGGATGGAACTATGGTATCCCCCAAAAGATATGTTCAGATTCTAACCCAAGGACCTGTGAATGGAGACGGAGGCTGGAGTGACGGGGTCCCCAAGAGGTGGCCGAGGCAGGAAGCACTCTCCCCAAGACCCTCCGGACGGAGCGTGGCCCTGAGACACCTGAATCTCAGAGTCCAGGACTGGGACAGGGAAAATTGTTGTGAAAGCTTCGTGGGTTGGGATCACTTGTCTGGCAGACGTAGGGTAGGAATTGCCAAGAGATACTCAGGCAGAAGGCGAGCATCACCAGGATGGATCTGTAGCTTGTCCCAGGGGCCTCGATCAATGCGTTTGCTGGTTCCTGATGTCCCCGACTCCAGTTCCTCGGGGCAACGTGACATGTCTCTGCAGTGGTGGGAAGAAAGCCAGGAAGAACTGGGCAGGGCTGACTTTACCTTTCTGGATAGAAGCGCCTCCCAGGGTCATAGCAATGTGTTTCTGTTTGTTTTGTTTTGTTTTGAGATGAAGTCTTGTTCTGTCTCCCAGGCTGGAGGGCAGTGGTGTGATCTCGGCTCCATGCAATGTCCGTCTTCCGGGTTCAAGCACCTCTCCTGCCTCAGGCTCCCGAGTAGCTGGGATTACAGGCACCTGCCACTACAGCCGGGTAACTTTTGTATTTTTAATAGAGACAGGGTTTCTCCATGTTGGCCAGGCTGGTCTCGAACTGCTGACCTCAGGTGATCCGTCCGCCTCAGCTTCCCAAAGTGCTGGGTTTACAGTTGAGTGAGCACGCCCAGCCTCCTTGTGTTTTAGACTGACTGATCTCAGCTCACTGCAACTTCTGCCTCCCAAGTTCAAGTGATTCTCCTGCGTCAGCCTCCCAAGGAGCTGGCACTACAGCCATGCACCCCCGTGCTGAGCTAATTTTTGTATTTTTACTAGAGAGGGGTTTCACCATGTTGGCCATGCTGGTCTGGAACTCCTGACCTCAGGTGATCGACCCTCCTTGGCCTCCCAGAGTGCTGGGATGACAGGCGTGAGTCACTTTGGCTCAGCCCAAGGCATGTTCCTTATTTTTGTTTTGAGATGGAGTCTTGCTGTGTGGCCCAGGCTGGAGTGCAATGGTGCAATCTTGGCTCACTGCAGCCTCCGCCTCCGAGGCTCAACCGATTCTCCTGCCTCAGCCTCCCGAGGAGTGGCGATTACAGGCGCCCACCACCACACCATGGCTAATTCGTGTATTTTTAGTAGAGACAAGGTTTCTCCATGTTGGCCAGGCTGGTCTCGAACTCCTGACCTCAGGTGATCCGCCCACCTCAGCCTCCCAAAGTGCTGGGATCACAGACATGAGTCTGTTCCGGACATGTTTCTCTTAAGACACACGAATCCGTGTGTCTCCACGGGGCTGTGTGCTGTTATTATGTTTCCTTTTTAAACTCTCCAGTAATTCAAGTATACCTCACTTTGTCTCCCGTGTTTATCTATTTTTTCTTGCTTCTTTTTGTCTTCTTGGGGTGTCTGCAACAGCTCTCAGCCCTGCAAGACGAACGCCCAGATTCCTGGCCAGAAAAGAAAAAAGGAAAAAGTTGTGGATGGCGTTCCCTGCCTTAAATAAAAAACTGCTTATTCACTTCTATGTGGGGGAGAACGGCTATTATCGCAGCTCTATTTCGGGTTCTTTCAAAATCCCATATATCCGCCTCCGGAAAGATGAATTCCTCAGACATGAAATTCGGTCCTCGGCTGCTTTTCATTACGGGTTTTCAAAAAATAAATGGCGTTTCCGTTTGTTATTTATATGCCCAGGCGGTGTGAGGGCTGCGATGATTCATACAGAATTTCTGGATTTATTCTAAAAAGACACTTCATAAATATTGAACACGGCTCTTATCTGCAACTATCTACATTTATTTGATGAAAATGGAAATTCGGAAATCATCAATAAAAGCACAGTGTGTATTTTGAGACGCCCTGGAGTATGCAGATGAAAACCCATTTTTTTTTTAAGCCTGTTCTCTCTTCTCTTCCTCTGCTGTATCAGAAGCCACGATGATACTTTACGTGATTTTAGGTGAATGTCCCCCAGACTCATCTTGACCCATGCGGGAGAGATTTGCTCCATAAGTTCATCTGAACAGGGACATTCAGAATGAGTCCTGTTGGGACTTTAAGTTTTCACCGGCGAAGAGACGCTTGTAAGTATGGATGAGGAACGTTTCCAGTCAAACCTGATTTCTGGATATTTTACTTTGAAGACTCTCTGGGAGTGTGCAGGTCTTCGGAGAGAAAACCTTGCTCATGGTCTCAGTGTGGCTGAGATAGAGGATTTCTTTCACTTCTCTCTTTTTTTTTTTTTTTTTTTGGGACGGACTCTGTTTCTACCACCCAGGAGTGTAGTGGGAAGATCTCAGCTGACCGCAGCCTCCACCTCCCAGGTTCTCCTGCCTCAGAATCCCAAGTACCTGGGAGTACCAGCATGTGCCACCGCGCCCAGCTAATTTTGGTACTTTTAGTAGAGATAGGGTCTCGCCATGGTGGCCAGGCCGGCCTCGAACGCCTGAGCTCAGGTGGTCCACCCGCCTCGGCCTCCCAAAGTGCTGGGATGACAGGCATAAGCCACTGTGCCCGGCTTCTTTCCCCTTTTTTTCTTTTTTATTTATTTTTTTCTTTTTTTAAAGATGGGGTTTCACCATGATGGCCAGGCTGGTCTCGAAATCCTGACCTCAGGTGATCCACCCACCTCAGCCTCCCAAAGTGCTAGGATTACAGGCGTGAGCCACCGCGCCCGGCTTCCCCTCTTATAATAAGTGCATGTAAGTGCCTCAAAGTGACATTCCAGCAGGCTGCAAGCCTAGGGTGGTTCCTAGGTTGGAAGACGGGGTCTCTCTGGGCAAACTGCCAGTTCCCTAAGCCCAGTGGATGCCTCAGAAGAAGGTCAAAGTATATGGGTTTTAAAGTAAGACAAATGAGGCATGCAGGTGTGGAATCTCAGTGAGCTTCACCCTCAAGCATTTATTGAGCAACTACTGCATACCACACTGTGAAGCATTTATTGAGCTAGTACTGTATACCACACTCTATGTGTTGACACCCGGGGGATTCAGACCAAGCTGTTTCCCACCCCCCGGGAACCCCCACCTTTTTCAAGAAAAGAAACTGATAACATCCTGTTTGAAACGCTCTTTCTGTACTATCTTGATGCTTAACTGTGATTGCTTGGGGTTAGGAGTTCAAGACCACCCCGGCCAACGTGATAAAACCTTTTCTCTACTAAAAATACAAAAATTTGCTGCACGTCAGGGTGGGCGCCTGTAGTCCCAGCTACTCGGGAGGCTGAGGCAGGAGGATCGCTTCAACCTGGGAGGCGGAGGTCGCCGTGAGCTGAGATCCTTCCACTGTACTCCAGCCTGGGTGACAGATGGACACTGTCTCAAACAAACAAAACAAAACAAAAAAACCCCAAAATAAAACAGTGCATTCTGGGGGTGTTCTTTTAGTAGTGACAGTGTTTCACCATGTTGGCCAGGCTGGTCTCAAACTCGTGACCCTGAGTGATTCCCCACACCCACCTCGGCTTCCCAAAGTGCTGGGGTTGCGCGTTTGTGCTGGTACGCCCTGCAGACTCTTAGCTCAATACCGGACGCTCCTTCAGTGTGGCCCCGGTATGTATTTTGGAGCGATAAACAGTCTGAACTGTCCCTGTTCTGGCTTCTCTGAGCTCGTCCTCAGCGGCCACCACATACAAGGCCATTTATAGACGGGGTTTGGGGAAGAAGCTAGGGCTGGTGCGGTGCCTTGGGGCTGGCAATGGTAGGGGGACATTTCCACCCCAGGCGGGAAGAATCCAGGGAAGAGGACACATGTCAGGACACAGAGACCTTAGTGTCCAGAGTGAGGGATATCAGGCAGGATAATTGGAAAGACTGTGAAATGACAGGATATAGTCACAGACCTTCTTGGAAGGCTGAGAGGTCTGTATGGCTTCAGTAGCTTGGAAAGAGATGCTCAGTGCCGCAAAGAAAAATCAGCACCGAGACAAAAAATCTTTCACCAATGCAGGTTTTACCTCCTGGGCTGCAGGAAGGGGACCCTCACTGGCCATCGTGCCAGGAGAGTGCAATGAAGAAACGGAAACACACACGTTTATCCCTGACACATGTGGGCTCGTCCTTCCTGCTGGGTCTGATCTCCGTGGGCTGGAGCCAGACCTCACCATCTAAACTCCAACCTCACTGGCTGACAACTTAAAACTTTTCTCAACAGGTGAAAGCCATGGAGAGCTGGGACCCGCCTGTGACCACGTCCAGCACTGATATCTCGGTGAAAGTAAAAGGACATAGAATGTCCTACGTGCTTGTGAGCACGGCGTGTCTAACAGCTACAGAGGATGGGGCTTCACAGAGTTATGAGCACACTTATGATTTATTCTTGAACGAGAAAGGAAACTTTAAAAAGCAGCTTTTCTATTTCCCACACAGTAGAAGTTTCAGCTGAAGGCATCGTAATGGCCTTCACCTTTCACTGATAAAGAAAACCAAATGGGTAGGGAATGTGGGGCATTTATCTGAACAACTTCTTGGTGCATGTGGTCCTAAAACTAACCTTTAATCTTCCCCTGGCCGGATGCTTCTCTAGGGGGAGGGCGACCAGATTTATCAGCCGTGAATGGCGTTTGCTTTGAGCCTTGGACCACGGCCTTTAATCAATATCCACACGTGTGCTGACCCAGAGCCTCTCCTACGAAATCTATACTGAATTAACGCCCTGAGTGCCAGCTACTCGGGGTTGAACGCTGCTGTGTCTCTCAGCAGTATCTCTGAGTGGCCAGCCAAAGGAGGAAGAGCGTTGGCTCAAGCCTGTCATCCCAGCACTCTGGGAGGCTGTGGTGGGCAGATTGCCTGAGGTCAGGAGTTCGAGACCAGCCTGGTCAGCATGGTGAAACCCCGTTTCCACTAAACATACAAATATTAGCTGGGCACCTGTAATCCCAGCAACTCAGGAGGCTGAGACAGGAGAATACCTTGAACCCGGAAGGCAGAGGTTGCAGTGAGCCGAAATCGTGACACGGCACTCCAGCCTGGTCAGTGGAGTGAGACTCCGTCTCAAAATAAATAATAAATAAATAAACGCATACCTGCCAGAGTGCACGGCCAGGTGGAGAAGGGCAGAGAGCGGACCTGGGGACAGACGGAAACTTTCAGTCTAACATACGTAAAATCACTAAGCATGACGTGCAAACACATGGTGTAAAGCAGGAAATTTCTCTGTCTGTGCAGAACCTGCTGCAGAAAAAAATGGGGATGAATTCACCTGGAAATGGATGGTGTTGAGTGAATGGATGGGTGGGGGTGGATTCATCTGGAGATGGATGGTGGGGAATGAATGAATGGATGAGGGTGAATTCATCTGGAGATGGATGATGGTGAATAAATGAATGGATGTGGGTGGATTCATCTGGAAATGGATGGTATTGAACGAATGGATGGATGGGGTGGATTCATCTGGAGATGGATGGTGGTGAATGAATGGATGAGGGTGAATTTATCTGGAGATGAGTGGTGGTGAATCAATGAATGAATGGGATGAATTCATCTGGAGATGGATGGTGGTGAATGAATGAATGGATGGTGGTGGATTCATCTGGAGATGGATGGTGGGGAATGAATGAATGGATGGGGTGAATTCATCTGGAGATGGATGGTGGGGAATGAATGAATGGATGATGGTGGATTCATCCGGAGATGGATGGTTGTGAATGAATGAATTGATGAGGGTGAATTTATCTGGAGATGGATGGAGATGAATGAATGGATGGGGTGAATTTATCTGGAGGTGGAAGGTGGTGAATGAATGAATGGATGGGATGAATTCATCTGGAGATGGATGGTGGGGAATGAATGAACAGATGGTGGTGAATTTATCTGGAGATGGATGGTGGGGAATGAATGAATGGATGGGGATGAATTCATCTGGAGATGGATGGAGGTGAATGAATGGAT
>PVKV010041471.1:0-11424 GCA_004027835.1 Alouatta palliata | reverse complement strand
GCAATTCTCCTGCCTCAGCCTCCCGAGTAGCTGGGACTACAGGCACGCGCCACCAAGCCCAGCTAATTTTTTTTGTATTTTTAGTAGAGACGGGGTTTCACCATGTTGACCAGGATGGTCTCGATCTCTTGACCTCGTGATCCACCCGCCTCGGCCTCCCAAAGTGCTGGGATTACAGGCGTGAGCCACCGCGCCCGGCGCCTTTTTAAAATTTTTTTAAAGAGATGGGGGGGGTCTCCCTATGTTGCCCAGGCTGGTCTCAAACTCCTGGCCTCAAGCCACCCTTCTGGCCTTGGCATCCCCAGGTGCTGCAATTAAAGGCATGAGCCACTACGCTCAGCCTCCATTATGGCTTTGTAATTTTGTTTCAAAGATTTGTGGTTTTGTCCTACTTGACTTTCTTCTCATTAAGTGATAGCAACGCATAAACAGGACAGAGTGTATGCGCTATTAAAAATGACCTCACTGCCTATCAAAGCAGCAGGAAAAAGGAAGTGAAACTAAAGTAGAAACAGTCTTCAGAGGAGAGAGAATAAATCCCTCAAAAATACCACTTATTATCTTTAATAAACTCTGGTTTGGTATCTTTTCCTCCTGTTCAGGATTACAAAGAACCTGCAGTGCTTTTTAACTTCTAACTGATGCCAAAGACTTGGGAAAAGGTAGTTTAGGTAAGAATATGCATTTTCAAGGAATTTAAAGAGTTTGGCAAAAACAACAAAGATTATTTCATGCAACAAGAAATGCTGAGCAACTATAATGTAACACTTTTCTTCATTCAGATTTTTTGACAGGTGTTAACTGCTTTATAAGTGAAAATTAACTAAGTTAAACTAAGCTAGGTTAAGCTTAAGGAGGTTTTTTTTGTTTTGTTTTGTTTTTGGAGATGGAGTCTCGCTCTGCTGCCGAGGCTGGAAAGCAGTGGCGCAGTTTCGACTCACTGCAACCTCCGCCTCCAGGGTTTGAGCGATTCTCCCTGCCTCAGTCTCTCAGGTGGTTAGGATTACAGGCGCCCACCACCACTCCCAGCTAATTTTTTGTATTTTTAATAGAGATGGGGTTTCACCATGTTGGCTGGGCTGGTCTTGAACTCCTGACCTCAGGTGATCCACCCACCTTGGCATCCCAAAGTGCTGGGATTACAGGCGTGAGCCACCGCACCTGGCCTAAGGAGGTATTTTATGCCTGCACAAGATATAAAAAATGTATGTAAAACTGGTATCTTCCACAAGTACAAAAAACACTCACAGGCTAACTCTTTTGTGATTTGATTCCTCTAATAGTCCTGTGAGGTTAATAGGACAGGTGCTTTGATTTTATAACCTATTGTTACAGACTGAAAAGGCAGAACAATCAGAGCAGTAATAACTTGTCTGAGATCAAACAAGGTAATGTCAAAGCACGAACACAATCCAAGTGTTACCAGACTCCCAGTCCCATGTTCTTTCACCTAAACCAACCTCTACTATGTGGAAGCAAAATATTTGGAGGCAGGCAGTTGGAGGAGGAATAGCAATGTGCTGTCATGAGTGCTGCCTAACTCTGGTGCCTAACACAAAGTCAAATGGACCCAAGCTAGCTCTGCAGGACCAGCGCGTGTCTTAGTGCAGGGGAGTCCTCCCACTGGAGGCTGTCCGAGCCTCTGACAGTGCACTGCCTGAAGAACATCTGTGAACTAAGGCTAATTACTCAGGTCCTCATATTCCAGGACCACTATTAGGGGCTATGCCAGACTCATAATAAAGATACTCAACCTATAGAACTCCCAAATACCCTTATGACAATATAACATCATCTGTTGCTTCGAAAAGGCTATTTTCTGTCACAACTGCACGTGCAATTCTCAAGTCTGACTAAAAGATCACCTAAAAGTTACTTTACACCTTAGAGGCTAACTAACGCAAAATTCATTTGCGACTGTTAAAAAAGAACCTGGGTTCCAATGAAACTAAAAACTCTCTCTAAGGCTGAATTCTAGGGTTGGCTATCGTACCTGTTGCTGTGCAAGCTGGACTTGATACAACTGCTGCATATACTGCTGATAGTGTTGCTCCTGCAACTGGCGGATGAGAATTTGCTGCTGTTCGTAGTTCCCTGGATACTGCTGGGCTGCATACTGCTGGAACTGCACGGCAGTCTGGGAGTTTAAAGCTGCCATTATCTGCTGCCTAAAAACATTAAAAATATATATACTAGTCTGGCTACAGGAGATTGTTCATGACAAAATAAAATGTCCTTATTACTTACTTTTATAGTTTGTAACTCTTAAAAACAGCTAAGCTAGTAATGTATACCAATTAGTATGTGTTCTGGGTTCAGAAGAGAGATTTAAGAAAACAAACCTGGCCTCTAATTTTTTACTTAGGATTTTCCAGGAAAATTTGGGATGGAGGATAAGCATATGATCATCATCATAATTACCACCATCATAATTACTAACACTTATTGTGCCCTTACTATGCGCCATGCAGTGCTGAAAATACTCACACATGCTAACCCATTTAGTCTTCACAACAACCCTATGACAGAGGGTTCAGTAACTTGCCCAAGACTATAGTGCTAGCAGATGCTGGAGCCTGATGCAAATCCAGAGCTATACTAATTAACCATGATGCTGTAAGATGATGGATTGTCATCTCTGACACAGATGAGGTATTTAACTGTTGGCTATGGCCTCTCTACCTCAATACATAAAAAAGAGTAAGAGGCAGAATAATAGCTGGAAGATGTTACCAGTGGCCCTGGTAAGTATAAATAAAGCCAGTGAAAATTTGAGGGTTCACAACATTTAATTTAAAGCCTGTCTTAATAGAGGCTTTAAGTGAAAAACATCTTGGCATGAAAAAGTGAAAACATCTTGGCATGCTTAGAGATACTCTTATTCTTTTATAGATAAATCACATGCTTCTATTTTTTTTTTTTTTTTGGAACTCTGTCAGCCATGCTGGAGTGCTGTGGCATGATCTCAACTCACTGCAACCTCCACCTCCCAGGTTCAAGCGATTCTCCTGCCTAAGTCTCCCAAGTAGCTGGGATTACAAGCATCCACCACCACACCTGGCTAATCTTTATATTTTCAGTAGAGATAGGGTTTCACTATGTTGGCCAGGTTGGTCTCAAACTCCTGACCTCAATTGATCCACCCACCTTGGCCTCCCAAAGTGCTGGCATTACAGGCATGAGCCACCACCCTTCTTAACTTACTTATATGACCAACTTAACAGAGACCTCAAAGCCATCTATTGATAGATAACAAAGCAAAGCCTCACAAACTCCTGCATGACACTGCATCCACCTAGGACAAACTCCCCCCAAAAAGAGCAGCATTCATAGTCTTTCTCCAAAGCTGAATGAGGCCTTGGATTAGTCTGAGGCTAGCACTGAAGGTTTTTCTGAGAAACTACCCAGAAATAATAAGAAATTAAAAAAAAAGAATAAATCAATGGACTCTCATGTTCTCTGGTTTAACCTATGAGCCATGTCACCCCTACAACCTCAGACTTACTTCCCAGTGTTTTATGGGTGTTAATCACTGCCTCCTTGTACCCACAGCTCCCTCTTGAAAAACCCGTCAGTGTCTGAGAGAGCTGCTCTCACAGCCCTCACTGAGTAAGCAATAGCCGCAGCCTCCAAATCGTGTACTAAAAACTACAAATAGATATCTGACATAGACTGGGCCAACAAGATTCTCTGTCCTGGGAAACTGCAACTGGGTCTCAAAGATTCCAGCCAGTCTCTGTCAGATGCATGGAACGATATACCAAATAAATCCTGGGATAGCCTTGCATATGCCAAAGCAGAGTGTGACAATTTGCAGAGAGCAAGAATGAAGCAGAGACATAAGCTGAGAGAAGCAGAGACAAGAAACAGAGCGACCAGGCAACCCCAGCTCCTGCTTCCAATCTCTGGATTCTGCAAGTGAACCCCAAATCCTTCTAATACATTCCTTTTGTTTGTTTTGAGACGGAGTCTCACTTTGTTGCCAGGCTGGAGTACAGTGGCACGATCTCGGCTCACCGTAACCGCTGCCTCCTGGGTTCAAGCGATTCCTCTGCCTCCTGAGTAGCTGGGAATACAGGCACATGCCACCATGCCCAGCTAATTTTTTGTATTTTAATAGAGACGGGGTTTCACTACGTTGACCAGGATGGTCTCTATTTCCTGATCTCATGATCTGCCCGCCTTGGCCTCCCAAAGTGCTAGGATTATAGGTGTGAGCCACCACACCTGGCTTTTTTTTTTTTTGAAACAGAGTTTTGCTCTTGTCGCCCAGGCTGCAGTACAATGGCATGATCTCGGCTCATTGCAATCTCGGCCTCCTGGGTTCAAGTGATTCTCCTGCCTCAGCCTCCCAAGTAGCAGGGATTACAGGCATGCACCACCACGCCCAGCTAATTTTGTGTGTTTAGTAGAGATTCGGTTTCTCCATGTTGGTCAGGCTGGTCTCGAACTTCTGACCTCAGGTAATTCACCTGCCTCAGCCTCCGAAAGTGCTGGGATTACAGGCGTGAGGCACTACGCCTGGCATACATTCCTTCTTTTGCAACCAGTTGATGCTTAAGACCAGACTCTCTACGGTAACAGATCACTGGTAAAAATAGCAAAAAGCTA
Organism: Alouatta palliata; assembly: GCA_004027835.1. Classification (NCBI taxonomy): domain Eukaryota; kingdom Metazoa; phylum Chordata; class Mammalia; order Primates; family Atelidae; genus Alouatta; species Alouatta palliata. The sequence goes on along the minus strand of PVKV010041471.1, from coordinate 6,813 downwards.
ATACCACTGTACCTCCCCATCATGCAAATCACAGAAGTATTCTTAGGGATACGATAGTAAAAAGTCAAGTTATAATAGTATGGAAGCCTTTTTTTTTTGGAGATGGAGTTTCGCTCTTGTTGATCAGCCTGGAGTGCAATGGCACAATCTCAGCTCACCACAACCTCGGCCTCCTGAGTTCAAGTGATTCTCCTGCCTCAGCCTCCCGAGTAGCTGGGATTACAGGCATATGCCACCATGCCCGGCTAATTGCTTGTATTTTTAGTAGAGATGGGGTTTCACTGTGTTAGTCAGAATGGTCTCCATCTCCTGACCTCAGGTGATCCACCTGCCTTGGCCTCCCAAAGCACTGGGATTACAGGCGTGAGCCACTGTGCCCGGCCCACCCATTTCTTATTTTTATTCTATTTTATTTTTTCCATTTCTCATTTTAAAACATAAGCCATATAATAAGCTTACTTTTGCTGCTCCAATCGAAGCCTCTCTTCTTCTATCCGTCTCCTTTCTTCTTCCTCCCGTTGAAGCCTTTCCTCTTCTTCTCTCCTACGTTTCTCTTCCTCCTTTTGCAGACGTTCTCTTTCTTCCTCTTCACGCCGCCTTCGCTCCTCCTCCTCCTTCCTAGAAGACAAAGGAAGAGAACGAACCCTATACATTGAATCCTGTTTAAAAATAATTTAAAACTTTAGTTCTCAGTGAAAACTGATATGACTTTTTTAGAGAACAGTGTGGATATATACATCAAAATTTAAAATGCATACAATTTACTAGCAGAAATTTATATGCAGTAAATCTCACAATATACAAATCACATCAAAAATAATTACTGTTGCACAGCAATAGAAAATGTGTCCACCGTAAGATACTACTTAAATCATTATGGTATTCCTGTACCCTGAAGGATCCCCCTCTCATATGGGCTCACAGCACTAAAAGCTTTTCCTTCATAACACCTGCTGTCATTGTAATTAAATGTGTGTGATACATTTAGCAGTAGGTCTGCCTTACTCATTAAAGTAGATGCTCCATAGGGGCAGAGACTGCCTGTCTCACACCACTACATCCTCATGGCTTAGCACAGTGCTGGAAAGAACAAGCACTCAACAAACATGTCTAGAAGCAAAAAATTCACCCTCAAACACTGCAGAGTCAAAGGATATAAGTACATGCCTAATATGTAAAGACACTGAATACATTTACTTAACGAAAAAAAAAAGGTAAATACATAGGAAAAGATCGGGAAGGACAATCTAAATTTATCAGTTATTATCTATACAAAGGAGAGTGGAATTAGAAACATGGGAAAAAAAGATTTTTCAGTTTGTGTTTCATTTATTGCCATAAATGAAAATCTTTATATTGCATATATATTTGTGTATTATTTCTGAAATCAAAAAATGTTTTTAAAGCTTTTAATTTAAAAAAGAACGGTTAACCTCACAGTGCAGCTCTTGCCCAGCTTTCGCCCACCCCACAAGACCTTTCCAAAAAGAACAGATCCTATTATGCTAGAAATGGACATCTTAAGGGTCTGCAAGTGGTTTAGTGTCCAGGGAGGTTGCAGATAGGATGAAAGGGAAGATTTCTGAGGAGTATCAGATAAGACACCATTTCTTGATTCTACCACGAGAACTGTCTGTGCTACCTCACCTTTTTCCCCTCTCATAAGTGATTAACAACACACCTGAGCCACAGCCAAGGCTCAAAATATAGCAATAACATGACCTACTTTTTTTTTTTTTTTTTGAGACAGGGTCTCACTCTGTCACCCACACTGGAGTACAGTGGCATGTTCTTGGCTCACTGCAACTCCACCTCCCAGGCTCCAACAATCCTCCCACCTTAGCCTCCCAAGTAGCTGGAACTATAGGCACCTGCAACCACATCCAGCTAATTTTTGTATTTTTTTGTAGAGATGGGGTTTTGTCATGTTGCTCAGGCTGGTCCTGAACTCTTAGATTCAAGTGATCTGCCTACCTTGGCCTCCCAAAATGCTGGGATTACAGATGTGAGCCACCACAGGCATAAGTCACCATACTTGGCCATGACCTGCTTTTAATGTGTCACAGCTGGTACAGGGCTAGAAGGGTCCCAAGCTAGAGCTTAAACTTCAGAATAGATGAAGTCTACTCTTAAACACTTTAAAATAATTCTATATGGACTTTATCCCATGACAAAAGTATATTTCAGCTTTATAGGTTGAGTAGTAACTTTTGACAATGTTTAAGAGAAATATTTATGTATCATTAAAATAAGAACTTAAAATCAATATATACATACTACTTCTACAGACATCATAGCAGTATCTCATTGATCCAACATCACTACACAATGGCCTGTAGGACATAAATCAATTTTCCAATTCAAGAAACTTTATTCTCAGAAGAATCAAAACTTTTCCTTTAGATTAAAAAAACAACTTTCTTTGGATAAATAGCTTCTGAAAATGTAATCAAGCCATTTCCTATTATCTTAGACAGGAATAAATCATATCTGATGTTCCATCTCTTGATGACTCAGGGGTTATAGCTATTAACATGAAAATTGTACATCATACTATTGTGATGGAGAAGTTTACCTTCATATTAAATGGCCCCTGACTGCCATGCTTTTATAATTCTTGTGTCATTTTTCATAGTTTCTATTATGTCCCTCACTATCAAGCTATTTTCTCTTCTTATCTGCTTTTTCTAATGCAGGTTAAGGTTGGAAACCAGAGAATCAATTGTTTTTAAAGAATAATATCAGCTGGGCACAGTGGCTCACACCTGTAATCCCAGCACTTCGGGAGGTCGAGGCAGGTGGATTACCTGAAGTCAGGAGTTGGAGATCAGCCTGGCCAACATGGTAAAACCTCATTTCTACTAAGAACTTTTAGCTGGGTTTGGTGGTGCGTACTTGTAATCCCAGCTACTAGGAAGGGTAAGGCAGGAGAACTGCTTGAACCCAGGAGGCAGAGGTTGCAGTGAACCGAGATCGTGTCACTGCACTCCAGCCTGAGCAACAGAGCAAGACTCTGACTCAAAAAAAAAAAAAAAAAAAGTATAACATAACCTGAAGAAAAATCGAGTTTGTAGCATCACTTTCATCACCTACAATTTTAGATAGTCAAAGTTGTTGAAAATACAGCCACTAGATAAATAAGGTGTAACTGTAATTCTAATTCACAACTACAAAAGAGAATCCCATAAACATAAACAGCACATTCAGTAGCTCCTCCTCCAAAACTTGAAAATAATCAGTAAGTCAGCTGGAAGGCAAAGCCAATATGAATATCTATATAAGGCAGCATAGCTGCAAACCATGAAATGGAACATGAGGATTCTAAAAGCTCAAGGGAGACTGCAACAAAGGGTATGTCAGACCACAGGACAGAGAGGAGGGAGTGGTTGCGTTTATGGTGGAGCTTATTCAGAAAATTAGCGTAATAAAACAAAAGGAAGGCTGCCATGATGGATGGGAGGTTCCTTTTAAAGGCATGGCCAGTAGGAAGCAGCCCTCCCTCCCGCTAAAACTCATAATATAAATACCTGCTCACACCAGGAAGTTTGAACGATTGCAACAAGTGGGGATCCAAGGAAAGCAAGACACCTTATCTAGAACAGACACTCCATAAAGCAAAAGCATCAGTATACTGGGCTGTGCAGTGGTAAAGTATTCCGTGCCCTCAAACTTCACCTTTTTTTTTCTTGCTCTTCCTTCTCTATTTTGTGGGATGCAACATATGTTGAAAAGAGATGGCAACACCTATTTAAGAGCTTGACAAACTCTACCATGGCATCCTCCTTAGACATGCTTCCCAGGGCTGCCCATTCTCTCCTGCAAGGAATAACAAGAAAAGTTACCTCTCCTTCTTAATAGAATGAGAATTTGAGAATGAGAATTTAAACCTAAATATGAACAATTCTCAATTATAACTAAAATGAAGAATGATTCTACTATAAGCAAAAGGCTCAAAACTTCAAGTTTTAACAAGTATGTACTGACTTACTAAATTAGATATGCCACACACAATCCAAACAACAGCACTGCTGGCGATTTCCATATAGCAAAAGGGTACCAATGTTTTCTTTTTCTTTCTTTTTTTTTTTTTTTTGAGACAGGTCTCACTCTGTCGCCCAGACTGGAGTGCAGTGGTGCAATCTTAGCTCACCAGTACCTCTACTTCCCAGGCTCAAGTGATTCTTCTGCCTCAGTCTCCTGAATAGCTGGGATCATAAGCGTGTGCCACTACCGCCAGCTAATTTTTCTTTTTTGAGACAGAGTCTCGCTCTGCCGCCCAAGTTGGAGTGCAGTGGTGTTATCTCGGCCCACTGCAACTTCCAGCTCCTGGGTTCAAGCAATTCCCCTGCCTCAGTCTCATGAGCAGCTACAGGTGCGCCATCGTGCCCAGCTAATTTTTGTATTTTTAGTAGAGATGAGGTTTCACCATATTGGCAAGGCTGGTCTCAAACTCCTGACCTTGTGATCTGCCCGCCTCAGCTTCCCAAAGTGCTGGGAATACAGGTGTGAGTCACTGTGCCCGGCCTAATTTTTTTGTTTTTAGTAGAGATGGGGTTTCACCATGTTGGCCAGGCTGGTCTCAAACTCCTGACCTCAAATGATCCACTCATCTCGGCCTCCCAAAGTGCTGGGATTATAGGCCTAAGCTGCTGCACCTGGTATATTTTTCTTATATAATATTTGAGCCTTAATTAAACAAAATACTCAATGTACTCTTTTTTGTCACAATTTTCTTTTCAATAAGGGAATCAATTACTATGTATTTTAAATGGCTGCTTTTAATATTATTTGGGAAGAATCAAATGAAGCTCTACTTATCATATGTTCATAATCAGATGAGTACAGTTCTTCCACAATATTTAGCCATAACCATCTCTAAGCTAAAAACAGATAAATATCTGAAGACTCCACAAGCTGCAAGCAAAAATGTTCAGTTCCTATTCTAAGCTAGTGAACCAGCTATTCACGTCTTAATCAATATATATTGTACTCTTTGCCAATATTATCCTCATTAAATTCACTACACAGAAAAACACTCACCTCCTATCATTCCCCAACACATCAAAAAATCCAACCTCAGGACAAGTGTCTGGATTATACGGGCCCATAAGAACCTGCTTGTGCAGTGCCACAAGCTTCAGTTTTTCTTCATAAGTTGGATGAAATGCTTTGCCATCTTTTTCTATAAGAAAACGAAACACAAAGAAAACAGTTAGCACTGGCAAAATACATAATTTTCAACATTATTTACTAAAGCTTTGCTACAAAATATGTCACAAACTGCCTGTAATAGACACAAACACTATTACAGTGAAATTTTTATTTCAATTACTACTTACATTTTCTCTCTTTTTTTTTTTTGTCTATGGTATTCAATAATATATATATTTTTTAATTTTTTTATTGTTAGAGTCTCACTCTGTTGCCCAGGCTGGACTGCAATGGTGTGATGCTGGCTCACTGCAGCCTTGACTTCCCTGACTCAAATGATCCTCCTACCTCAGCCACCCAAGTAAGCTGGGGCTACACATGTGTGCCACCAAACCCAGCTATTTTTGTATTTTTTTGCAGAGAAAGGGCTGCGCAGGCTGGTCTCAAACTCTTGGGCCTCTCGTCTCAGACTCCTTTCCAAAAGTGCTCTGGGATTTGAGCCGGCATGCCTGGCCCAATTACTACATTTTATTAGTAACAGTCAGAGCTGACTGGGCATGATGGCTCATGCCTGTAATCCCAGAACTTTGAGAGGCCAAATTGGGCGGATCACAAGGTCAGAAGACCGAGACTATCCTGGCTAAGAGGGTGAAATCCAGTCTCTACTAAAAATACAAAAAATTAGCCGAGCGCGGTGGTACATGCCTGTAGTCCCAGCTACTTGGGAGGCTGAGGCAGGAGAATCGCTTGAACCCAAGAGGCAGAGGTTGCAGTGAGCCAAGATCGCGCCACTGCAATCTAGCCTGGGGTGACAGAGCAAGACTCCATTTCCAAAAAAAAAAAAAATATATATATATATATATATATATTTATTTATTTATCTACTCGCCCGTGTGTGTGTGGGGGGGGTGTTTGTGTATATTAGAGACTAAAATGGAAATCCTGAATGCTAATTTTTTTCTTTTTTTTTTTGAGACAAGGTCTCACTTTATTGTCCAGGCTGGAATGCAGTGGCACAATCACAGCTCACTGCAGCCTCAACCTGCTGGGCTTAATCCTCCCACCTCAGCCGCCAGAGGACCTGGGACTACAGAAACATGCACCATCATACCTGGATAATGTTCTTACTTTTGTAGAGACAAAGTCTCACTATGTTGCCCAAGCTGGTCTCAAACTCCTGAGCTCAAGTGATTCTCAAGCCTCAGTCTCTCAAAGAGTCAGCATTACAGATGTGAACCACCATGCCCAGCCTGAATTATGTTGTAAAAATAAGCCAACTATCAACGTTTATGCTAAAGCTACTACGGAAAAACTCATCTGCCAAGCTACAATCAGGCTGCAGCCTTGACCACCCAGGCTTAAGCAATCCTTCTGCCTCAGCCTCCCGAGAAGCTGGGCCTACAGGCACGTGCCACCACATCTGGCTAATTTTTTACTTTTTTTTTTTTGGACACAGAGTTTGGCTTTTGTTACCCAGGCTGGAGTGCAATGGCGCGATCTCGGCTCACCGCAACCTCTGCCTCCTGGGTTCAAGCAATTCTCCTGCCTCAGCCTCCCGAGTAGCTGGGACTACAGGCACGTGCCACCATGCCCAGCTAATTTTTGTATTTTTAGTAGAGACGGGGTTTCACCATGTTGACCAGGATGGTCTCGATCTCTTGA
>PVKV010041470.1:0-11421 GCA_004027835.1 Alouatta palliata | reverse complement strand
GAGTCTGCCTCTGTAGCCCAAGCTGGAGTGCAGTGTCATTATCTCGGCTTACTGCAGTCTCCACCTCCCAGGCTCAAGCGATTCTTCCGCCTCAGCCTCCCAAGTAACTGGGACTACAGGTATTTGCCACCACGCGCAGCTCATTTTTGTATTTTTAGTAGAGATGGGGTTTCACCATGTTGGCCAGGCTGGTCTCGAACTCCTGACCTTGTGGTCCACCTGCCTCACCCTCCCAAAGTGCTGGGATTACAGGTGTGAGCCACCACACCTGGCCTGTGTTTTGGTATTTATTTAGATATTTGGTGATGTTTTTCTGATCATAAATATACCATAGGCACTCCAGCTTAGGAGTACAGAGCAAAACCCTATCCCCCCACCCAAAAAAAAAAAAAAAAACAGAAATATGCCATAAAAACTTAATTATTTTTTTTTTTTAGAGGCAGAGTCTTGCTCTGCTACCCAGGCTGGGGTGCAGTGGTGCAGTCATAGCTCACTGTAACCTCAAACTCCTGGGCTCAAGCGTTCCTCCCACCTCAAACCTCACAGGTAACAGCGATTATAGATGTGGGCCACTACTCCTGGGCTAATTTTTAAAAATCTTTTGTAGCGGTAGAGTCTCACTGTGTTTCCCAGGCTGGTCTCAAATTCCTGGCCTCAGGCGATCCTCCTACCTCAGCCTCCCAATGCACTGGGATTACAGGCATGAGACACCATGCTGGCTCTTAACTCTTGTTTATATCAATTAGATTATGGCAAAGTTAGTTTCATGATACATCATTTCCCTTAAAGTTACAATTTGAAAGAACCTATTGATGATGCTAAGTGAGGGCTTACTGTACATATCTTGGAGATAAATCATTGTGAATGCCCAGTCACCTCTCAGGCTGAATAAATATTGACCCAGGAACACCAGAATCCACATCAGTTCCAGAATCTGACCTCATCCTTCCCTCTTCTTTTTGGACAAGCTGTTTCTTTGTTTACAAGAACCAGAGGAATGACTCATTATTATGCAAATATAAAGCAAGTGACCAACCACCACATTCACCTAAATGCAGATGTTTTGGAGGCTCAAAACTCAACGATCTCCACACAGGAGCCATACATACAGAAAAGACACTGTCTAGGATGGGGACTAAATCTTTGGAACTAAGTGTTAAGTTTTTATTTTGCTTTGTTTTTGATAGATTCGTTTGCAATAAATGAGTGGAGCAGAGTGGCTGAGGGAACTGACTGTAATGCTAGTCTTTTTGAGATTCAGAACTAGTGATACATTGGAGTTCAGGTGACAAGTGTGGCAAGGAGTGGAAGCCCTGTTGAGAAACAGGGACTCGGGAAGCATGGAATAGTACCTTTGGTAAGGATTTTGGTGTTCTCAAGCTATTCCATCAACCATGGCAATGATGAGGCTCCCAATGGAAGTTTTTGAGAATCAGATAGCTGGGGATTTGCTGTATGAAGAATTGTGACAAGCCATTTCATTTTCCCCTGCAGACTTTTGAAGCCTTTGACAATTTACATCAAACATGTTTACTCCTAAGAAAATCTTTAGTGTATACAGCTCCACATAGAGATATTTTAAATGACTGACTACTTTGTCTTAGAAGAGTACAAATGATGCCCCAGCCTTTTAAAATTTCAATTAGGTTAAGTTTAATCTAGCCTAAATTCACTGATTTATCACCTCAAAATTGAAATGTAATTACCTCAAATATTGAAACAATAAACTGGTATCATTCCTTAATATCTTAGTATTTTCTATAATAGAGATTCCCTTACTGTAGGATTTTGAATAAATTTCATGGATCTATTTTTTTTCTTTTTGAGACAGAATTTCACTCTTACTGGCCAGGCTGGAGTGCAATGGCGTGATCTTGGCTCACTGCAACATCCGCCTCCCGGGTTCAAGCAATTCTCCTGTCTCAGCCTCCTGAGTAGCTGGGATTACAGCTGCCCGCCACTATGCCTGGCTAATTTTTGGTATTTTAATAGAGATGGGGTTTTACCATGCTGGCCAAGCTGATCTCAAACCCCTGATCTCAGGTTATCTCAAAGTGTTGGGATTACAGGGGTGAGCCACCATGCCCGGCCGGATCTATTTTTTTTATTTCCCTTTAAGATGGAACTTTGAGAACACTGTTTGAAGCATCCTTTATCCCTTGGTTTACTTAAATGTATTTATTATAACAATTCATTAAGATTTTAAACTTGTGATCAAATTTTTAAAAATCCCTAACATTTTTATACACTTCAAGTATCAATTAGTTCATTATGCCAGTGTTTCAGCAATAGTGTTTTGAAATTTAATAACAATATTTTGATAGCCTTTTATCCATGTAAAATCATCTCCCATCATACATTTAGAAAGGACTGTCATATATTTTGCTTTTATGTGGCCAACTCACGTATTAGACTTTTGTCTCTCTCCAGTTCTAGGCTTTTCCTCAGAAGAAGAATTTGAAGATTTCATTAAGCAAAAAAACTCTGAAAATGTTCTAGCTGCTATTGCTTTTGACCATGATTTCAGAAATAGCAATGATCCCCTGCCACTGAAGGTGAGACAGTTTTATGCAGAAACCTCATATTTTGAATTCCAGTTGCCAAAGATTTAATGAAGTAGAGGTATCATTCATTATTCCATATTGTAAGTGGGGAGACCATAGCTTTCCCAAGATCATAGTGCTTGTGCATACTAGAGCAGGGATTGGAATCCAGGTCTAACTAGCTTCAGTGTCTGTACATTAATTTAGCCAGTGCTTCATGCGGTTGAGGAAAGAATTGTATTCACCACCTACCAGGCCTTATTCATAAACTGGAATCATAGGAAACACAATTGTGGACATGGCCTATGCCATTGTGTCTGACATGGCAACTGTCTGTAGCCCTAGAGATGATGGCAAAGAAAATGCACATTTCCTGGGACAAAACGCCTGATGCGATAAACAAAACATACGCATCTTCATTAGCAGGGGACACAACATGAAATGTTCCTTTTACTTTTGAGTGAATCTCATAATTTCTCTTCTAATTATAAATAAAGAAAATTAACTCTAAGGCTTAAGGCTGAATCAAAATTAGAACATCTGCAAACACCAAGAAGATTCCGATAACAACCCCCCAAGGAGGAAAAGCAAGGACAGGGCTTTGAACTTGGGGTCTCTGGTGCTGAGTAAAAAAAACCAAAGTACAAAATATAGATAAGCACAGAGCCAAAATTCTGCATTTAGGATAGATACAGATGGTTGGTTGTCAGTGGAACGAAAAAGTAAGGAAAACTGCCAGGTTTTAACTAGGGTAATAAGTATCCTTTTATCCCACCCCATAACTTCCTCCATATAGGTCAATGTCCCTCAAGTTGGTGACTCAGGGTAAACTGATGCTGATCTATGCTCACATGTGTACATTGGGCTTGGCAATTTAAATTTAAATTGGTGCAATTGAAAACTTCACCTCTTCTATGTGGCATGGCCTCCCTTGCCCTGCCCTATACTTGGCTTACACATACTGACCTTGCACAACTGCTGCTGTGACTTTGTCAGTGTTGCTTCTTCTGACAACATATACCCCTTCCCTCCTACATCCTCCTGTGAAGACCTTAACCATGTCTCTATCACTGAGTTTATGCTACAGTGTAAGTCTGTATGTTTTCTCATCTAGAATTTGAGCTCCTGGAAGAATAGGACTACCTCCTTGAACATGGAATAAGTCACTAAAACTTTTGTCTTGATAACTGAGTATATGAATATTCATCTGGACCTATGACTTCTGCCTGTCCCTCCTATTCTTCCTGATTTCTCTGGTCTGATCCTTCTGACTTTTGACAACTCTTGGTCCATTTGCTGTCCTTTTTATTTATATTTATTTTTGAGACAGAGTCTCACTTTGTTGCCCAGGCTGGAGTGCAGTGGTGTGATCGGCTCACTGCAGCCTCCACCTCCCAAGTTCGATAGATTCTCCTGCCTCACCTCTGGAGTAGCTGAGATAACAGGCACTCACCATCACAACTGACTAATTTTGTATTTTTGGTACTAAAAGTACTAAGTTCGCCAGTTGCGGTGGTGGGGTTTCACCATGTTGGACAGGCTGGTCTTGAACTCATGACCTCAAGTGATCCATCTTCCTCAGCCTCCCAAAAGTGCTGGGATTACAGGCATGAGCTACTGCCCCTGGCCCATTTGTTGTCTTGTAAAGGTAGTTAACCTCAGAATGATGTACCTTGACATTTACTCGGTTCTCCGAAATTGATATTACCTTTTGTTTAATAATTACATTGTGCAGCACTCCACACTTAGATCTTATCACATTCCTCCTTCGTTCTCATATAGGAGTCTTCTTTATATTATCATCGATTTTTAAAAGAAGAAGAGATTTTCCTCTTAAAACACTATACTTGACTGACATAAAGGGAAGAGAAATTAATAATGCCTTTTGGTACATTTCATTTCAGCATGCAGCCAGCTGTCTGTTTAGGCAAAAAAACATTCATAATTATGACAAGTTGCCGCTGTATTTGCCTACCACAAGCCTGCAGTATACATCTAACTGTTGCTCTCACCTCAATAAAAAAAACTTCACAAAATTAACAGAGGATGGATTTAAAGGAAGTGGGCTTAAGTTGAGATGCCATCAGAGCATGGGTGCCTTAGGACAAATTTGCTCTCACTTCTGGATGTCCAGAATATACTTTAGCCTCATCAGGCAGTGTACCTCAAAATCACATATTCCCAGCTGTACTTTAACTTTCTTTTGTTTCTGATGATTCTTTAATTATTTTTGGGTGGGAGGAGTTCTTAGATATTGTTTGTTTCTTATTGCTCCTTGTAGGTAAACTATTACCTGCGTTTTAGTAGTGACAAGAAGAGCAATATGCTGGACAATATTTATGGAAAAAGCAGCTGGCTTACAAATTTTCTCTTTCCATCTGTCCCTTTGGTGGGACCCAGAAATGATGATGACAATGGGGGGAGTCCTGGTAAGCAGATCTTTATTCTTAATATCCCAGTTATGTAGCACGAGCCATCACCTATTTATACTTCTGTTTCTTTATTCTTGCAATGGAAGCTGCTTATTATTATTATTATTTTGAGACAGAGTCTCACTCTGTCACCAGGCTGGAGTGCAGTGGCGCCATCTTGGCTCACTTCAACCTCTGCCTCCCAGATTCAAGTGATTCTCCCGCCTCATCCTCCCAAGTAGCTGGGACTACAGACATGTACTACCAAGCCCAGCTAATTTTTGTATTTTTTAGTAGAGATGAGGTTTCACCATGTTGGCCAGGATGGTCTCAATCTCTTGACCTCGTGATCCACCCGTCTCAGCCTCCCAAAGTGCTGGGATTACAGGCGTGAGCAACTGCGCCTGGCCAGGAAGCTGCTTATTTTTAACTTACTATTTTGGTGATTTGTAAATGTGTCCAAAACCCCATATGAAAAATTGCTTGAACCAGGGAGTTGGAGGTTGCAGTGAGCCAAGATCATGCCATTGCACTCCAGCTTGGCGACAGAGAGAGACTCCATCTCAAAATAAATAAATAAATAAAAATCCTATATACTTGAACAATATATTTTTATTGCCTTTTATCCTTTCCTGGTCATTACCATTGTATATCTTTATATTTTCATGTAGCTTAATTGTGAACTTTTGACTTACATGACTTAATGAACATTTGCAGGTACTGATACACCCTGATTAATTGTAACTGTGTGTTATCCTGTTGGGTTAACGAGTAATTTTTAATATAAACATAGTAATTTAAACTTTTCCACTTATACAGCCTACTATTTACAAGGATTTAGTGTGGGAGCTTTGCTTTTACCTACGGCTTTGCAAATATACCTTGAGGAAATTATTCAACCAAAGAAATTGATTTAGCATAATTCTTAAAAATGTGAAATAACCTACGTCTTAGATATAGTAAATTCACAGTACAAGTATGAAATATAATTTGGGCCAGGCGCAGCAGCTCACGCCTATAATCCTAGCACTTTGAGAGGTTGAGGTGGTCAGATCATGAAGTCAAGAAATCGAGACTGTCCTGGCCAACATGGTGAAACCCTGTCTCTACTAAAAATACAAAAAAAAAAAAAAAAAAATTAGCTGGGCTTGGTGGTGCACGCCTATAGTCCTAGCTACTCAGGAGGCTGAGGCAGGAGAATTGCTTGAACCCGGGAGATGAGGTTGCAGTGAGCTGAGATCATGCGACTGCACTCCAGCCTGGGCAACAGAGCGAGGTGCGGTCTCAAAAAAAAAATTAATATTTTCAAATATTATTTTTCTAGTTATAAAATTTGAAATGAAATCTTATGCCTTTTCTAAATTATATTACTGCATGATAACTTTAGTCTACTAGTAAAAAAAAAAACATTAAACCCAAATTGTGGAACATTCTCCAAAATGCCTGACCAATAGTCTTAAAAACTCTCACGGTGATGAAAAACAAAGAAAGAATGAGGAACTTTAACAGCTCAGAAGAGACTATGAAGACATGACAACTAAATGCAATGCAGTATTATGAATGGGATCCTAGAACAGAAAAAAAAAAAAAAGACATCCAGGAAAAACAGGTGAAATCCAAATAAAGTTTGTATAAAACATAAATACTGTTGCATCAATTTTTTTTTTTTAGTTTTGACAAATGTATAATGATAATGTAAGATGTAATATTAGGGAGGCTTCATGCAGGATATATAATAGTATTTCTCAACCTTTTTCATTATTACCTCTCTAAGGAAACCTTTAGAAATTTTTTCCATATCTACTCCCCCATGAAATATTAATACCACAGATACACTATAGATCTGTTCATATATTGTTGCCCCATTGAGAATACGTAGTATATAGGAATTCTCTGTATTGCCTTTGCAACTATTCTGCAAAGACTGTTATTTTCTAAGATAAAAAGTGTATATATATATATATATATATATATATATATATATATATATAATTTTATATTTGTGTATCTTATATATAAATAAATATATTTATTCATTTTGAGACAGAGTTTCCCTCTGTCACCCAGCCTTGAGTGCAATGGAATGATCTCGGCTCACTGCAACCTTCACCTCCCAGACTCAAGTGATTCTCCTGCTTCAGCCTCCCCAGTAGCTGGGATTACAGGCATGTGCCACTATGCCCAGCTAATTTTTGTATTTTTAGAAGAGACAGAGTTTTACTGTTGGCCAGGCTGGTCTCGAACCCCTGGTCTCAAGTGATCCGCCCACCTCTGCCTCCCAAAGTGCTGGGATTACAGGCATGAGCCATCATGCCCAGCCAAAAAGTATATTTTAAAAAATATTCTTACCCAAGGTATGAAAAAAGTGAATTTCTTCAGTCTGATAAAGCACGTTGCAAAAAAATTGTAGCTTACTGATAAAATTGAACATTTCCCTCCTGATATCAGGAATGTTTGCTCTCCTCAATTCTATTCAGCATATTACTGGAAGTTCTCAATTGTACCAGGAAAAGGGGAAAAAATACATTAATTTTAGACAAGAAGGAAAGAAATTATGTTTCTTTCTAGGTGACAGAATCATGATACAGATAAAAGAAATTACTAAAACAAACAAACAAAGAAACCTGCAACCAATACGTCAATGTAATAAAATCCCAAGATATTTACAATACATGATATTATCATAAGCCTACATCAAAAAATAACAAAGCACTTCTAAAAGAAAAATTTAAAGGAAATAAATTATAAAAATATTTTAACTTCATTGATTGGATGACTCAAAATTGTTACAATGTAAATACTCTCTAAATTGAGCTACAGCATCAATACACACACAGTCAAAATCTCAGCAGGTGCTGGGCTGCAGTGGCTTATGCCTATAATCCCAACACTTTGAGGGACTGAAGCGGGCTGATCACCTGAGCTCAGGAATTCAAGATCAGTCTGGGCAACACAGCAAAACCCTATTTCTACAAAAACAAAAAACAACCAGCACAGTGGTATGTGCCTATAATCCCAACAACTAAGAAGATGACGCAGGAGAATTGCTTGAGCCCGGGAGGTGGAGGTTGCAGTGATCCTAGATCACACCACTGCCCTCCAGCCTAGGTGACAGAGCAAGACCTTGTCTCCAAAAACAAACATAAAAAACCTTAACATGATTTTTTGAAGAAATTGACAAGTTTATTTTAAAATTTACATGGAAATTGAAAGGATCTGGATTCGGAAAAATAATCTTGGGAAAGAACATAGAGGACATATCTTGCCTGATTTCAAGATTTTCTGTAAAGCTACGGTACTTAAGACATTGTCATATAGGTGTGAGGAAAAACAGATAGATGAACAGAAAGAATAGAATGTGTGGAAATATACACATACCGTTGCTGGGTTTTCTGTGAAACTGCCAGTATGATTCACTGGGGAAAGAAAATCTCAACAACTTTTGCTGGAATAATTTGGTATTCCTATGGAAAGAATGAATCTTGATCACTTCCTTATACGCTACACAAAATTAACTAATTCAAGATGATCCTAAAGCTGAAATGATAAAGCCTCTATGCCAACATGGATGAGAGTATCTTTTTTTTTTCTTTTTTTTTTTTGAGATGGAGTTTTTGTTCTCGTTGTCTAGGCTGGAATGCAATGATGTGATCTCGGCTCACCACAGCCTCCACCTCCCAGGTTCAAGCGATTCTCCTGTCTCAGCCTCCCAAGTAGCTGGGATCACAGGCATGCACCACCACACCTGGCTAATTTTGTAGTTTTAGTACAGACAGGGTTTCACCATGTTGGTCAGGCCAGTCCTGGACCCCGGACCTCAGATGATCTGCCTGCCTTGGCCTCCCAAAGTGCTGGGATTACAGGCATGAGCCACCGCACCTGGCTGAGAATATTTTTATGATTTGAGGGTAGGCAATGATTTGTTAGGGCACAAAAGGCACTTTTGAAAAAAATTTAAAGAAGAAGAAATGGATAAATAGGACTTTATAAAAAAAGTTAAATACTTCTCACATGAAAGACCCTATTAAAGAAATAAGGCAACATTGCTAGGGGAGAAAATATGCACAATAAGTGTTTCTGACACAGGAATAACACTCATATAAAGGAGCTATGTAAATTAATAAAAAAATAATTTTTAGATGTTACAGCAATGCTAAATTTCTATGCAAGTTTTAAGTGCTTGTCCTTAATTTCTGTACTCAATTCATGTACCAGTAAGAAACGATTTGCATACTGTCAAAAGGCTATACTTGGATTATCACTGAGACATCAGCTCATTTTTGTCACTCAGCTGTGGCACTTCAGCATCACTCACTGATGTCAATTGTATGAGCTTCGTGTTTCTCTTCAAGTGTCTAGGGTATACAAGCAAAGCCTTTATCCAATAATTAATTCACTTCTCATTTAAATTAATTGAAATTGCAAAAAGCAGCTCTCCAATTTCATGCAATATTTCACTTTTGATAAGCTGGGGATTAGCATCATTTTAGAAAGTATTATGTATTTGTGTGGTAAAATCATAGTAGCTGCTCTGAAATGTAGACTCTCAGAAGAGCCTTATTACACACATTAATTCCCTTTCTCTTTGTTCAGCTCAGCTGTTTTTTTGGTCTGTTGTACTTATCCGTCTTTGTTTTCTCATTTAGGGTACATCAGTGAAGGGTTCCTGTTTGTGCAACACGCCCTGGATAAAGTCATCATGCGATATCACAGCAGCCAGGCTGCAGAAACGCTGTTTAGCAATGTCAGCGTTTTTGTTCAGAGATTTCCCTATCCATCATATTATCATGATTTCTTCTTTGTGTTTTCTGGTATTTTCATTCCTTTAGTACTTGTATGTATCTTCTCTCTGAATCATCTTACCCTCGTTCAATCCCTTGTGTGGGAAAAAGAAAACCGATTGAAGGTAACTCCCCTTTTCTTGTAGTAGATGAAGCTTCTGTAGAAAAGTCTGAATGTAGGAGGCAAATTTATGTGGAAAGTTAAATGATTTCTACATACTCAACACTGATGGATGGTTGTGTTTCAGGAGCAGGCAAGTACTGAGCACTTAGGCTTCTTGGCAATATTATATAACTTTGTTTTTATTAGAATTCTAGGTATGATTTTTCATTTTAGTTCTAAATGTCGACTTTACAAGAATATTACAGTTAGAATTTAAATGCCAAATCCCCTAGTGTCTCTGGAATAAAGTAATAATCAGTTGGACTCTTGGAATCATATTTAATAAAATTCAGATACAATTCAATTCCAATATTCTATGATGCTGTGATTTTTTTTTTTTTTTTTTTTTTTTTTTTTTTTTTTTTTTTTTTTTTTTTTTTTTTTTTTTTTTTTTTTTTTTTTTTTTTTTTTTTTTTTTTTTTTTTTGAGACCAAATCTTTGCCACCCAGGCTAGGGTGCAGTGACATCATCTCAGCTCACTTCAGCTTCTGCCTTCTGGGTTCAAGCAATTCTCATGCCTCAGCCTCCTGAGTAGCTGGGATTACAGGTGTGAGCCACCATGCCCAGCTAACTTTTCTTTTGTATTTTTAGTGGAGATGGGGTTTCACCATGTTGGCCAGGCTGGTCTCAAACTCCGGATCTCAGGTGATCTGCCTGCCTCGTCCTCGAATAGGGGTGGGAATACAAGTGTGAGTTACCATGCCTGGCCAATGCTGTGATTTTTTAAAATCAAATTTTTGAGCCCTGGATTGTTCAAAATATATGACCTCTTATTGTCCCCTGCAGTATTATGTCTTAGCCCAGAATATGTTGTCTTCAAAAATCCAGTCATCATCAGCTATTTAACCAATGATTGATTCGGTGATTATTTATTTATTCATTATTGGTTCAGGAAGTATCTACTTTATTTCAGGGACCCTGATAAATCATAGGTTTGAATCCTTATCTGTATAACTAATTATCTCTGTAACATGGCATATATAACTTTTCTAGCTGATTTTCTCAGATGTAAATTAAGACTAGTAATACCTAACGTGCAGGACTGTCATGATATTAAGTGAAATATTACCTGGAAGGTTATAATCCTTCAATCATCCACTACTGTGAGGCAGAAATAGGGAAATTCGCATACAATATTTTGTACAGTGCCTGACACATAGTGGGGGCCCAATAACTGGGCTTCAGCTATGAGTATGAGTGGTCCCTTCATTTTGCTTATCTCCTTTGTGTTGTCAAAGGTCATGTCATTTTCTTTCCTTCATGAGTGACAACACCACTTTATTATTTTTTTTCTTATATATTTCTTTTTTTATATATATATATGCTTTTTATTGCATTTTAGGTTTGGGGGTACATGTGAAGAACATGCAAGATTGTTACATAGGTACACACATGGCAGTGTGATTTGCTGCCTTCCTCCCCATCATCTGTATCTGTTATTTCTCCCCATGCTATCCCTCCCCAACTCCCCACCCCCTGCTGTCCCTCCCCTTTTTCCCCCCGACAGACCCCAGTGTGAGATG
>PVKV010041469.1:0-11426 GCA_004027835.1 Alouatta palliata | reverse complement strand
GTGTGCGGGGCTGGAGTGGGGGAGTGGTGTTTAATGGGGTCCAGTCTACGTTTGGGGAGACATCAAGTTCTGGAGATGAAAGCAGTGACCGTCCCGCAGCTGTGTAAATGTGCTTCATGCCACTGAACTGCGCACTTAAAAATCATCAAAATAGGAGGCCGGGCGCAGTGGCTCACACCTGTAATCCCAACACTTTGGGAGGCCGAGGCGGGCAGATCACCTGAAGTCAGGAGCTCGAGACCATCCTGGCCAACACGGTGAAACCCCATCTCTACTAAAAATACAAACATTAGCTGGGCATAATGGTGGGTGTCTGTAATTCCAGCTCCTCAGGAGACTGAGGCAGGAGAATCACTTGAACCCTGCAGGCAGAGGTTGCAGTGAGCCGAGACTGAACCACTGCACTCCAGCCTGGGCAGCAGAGCAAGACTCCATCTCAAAAAAACATTGTTAAAATGGTCAACTTTACGTTAAGTGTATTTTACCATGATAAAAGCAAAGGCCACAGGCAGACCTCACGAGTGTCCTGGAGGTGCTGCTGCCCCAGATGGAAGCTCATTATTTTCAAGTGTTTCACACATGGGGTCTCTATTCCAGGGCGTTAGCTTAGAAATCTCTGGACTCAGATACTTCTTTAGTTTCCTACAGTTATCAATATCTAGCTTGTTTCCACAGCAGCTCAAGAGGCTAAGTAGAAAGCTTGATGCTAAATCTGGTCAAAGGCATTACAAATCGCCAAGAATCGTCTGCAAAACCACAGCATTCATGTTTAAGGATAAGCCCCTGGGGTTGGTGCTAGAACCCCTGCTCCAACTCTTCTGCCCGCCTCTGCAGGGGCCCAGGAGGGCTGAGCCGGGCACCTGGCAGGTAGGGTCATCCCCACAGGGCACCCCGACTAAGGGCAGAGCCAGCTGCGCTGCAGGGTCGACCCTGGGCTCTCGGCCGCGTGTGTCGTGCCGGGACTCACACACAGAAAACAGCATGCGGGTGGCTCATGAGACGGGGCGTCCCTGGCTGAAAACGTCCCCGGTGCCTGACAGCTGCCTGCACGCTGAGCGGCCCTACCTGCTTTCCTCCGGTCCCACCGGCTCCTCTGTGCAGAGGTGAGGCAGCCAGCCTGCAGCTTCCAGACCAGATGCCAGCCCCAAAACAGAGGCAT
This sequence comes from Alouatta palliata, assembly GCA_004027835.1. Taxonomy (NCBI): domain Eukaryota; kingdom Metazoa; phylum Chordata; class Mammalia; order Primates; family Atelidae; genus Alouatta; species Alouatta palliata. The sequence goes on along the minus strand of PVKV010041469.1, from coordinate 10,267 downwards.
ACACAGAGCGGGCCGGGCAGCCTGGGCAGGACCCTGGCACAGTCGCAGCCCCGCCTCCTCTTTCTCCTTCCTGTTGCGCCTTCGGTCCCAGGAGAAGGACATTCGTCTCCCCACCTGAGAGGCTGCGTGTAGGCGTCTGGTCAGGGGCCAAGCCCACAGGCCTACCGACTCCTGACCACATGAGAAGCTGGACGCCGCCGCCCGCCTCTGCAGCCAGTTGCTGGGACAGCTGGGGCTTGAGTCCCTGCTTCCCCCCACACTTCCAACTCAGGACCAACCAGAGGACACCAAAGACGCCCTCTCACCAACCACAGGACATCTCACTTTCCTGCCCTCCCCACAACAATCTCCGGACCTGTGCCCGCCCCCTGCCAGTCTCAGGGTGGGGGCTCCCAAGCTCCGAACTCAGAGCCCGGCCTTGCCCCCGCCTGGGTGGTCTTCATTTATTTCCACACGCATCTGCTCATGCAGTAAATGCAGATGGGCTGTTTGCTCGTTATTTATTTGTGGATTGGCCATGTGCCCGGTGCTGTGGCAGGGGGAGCACGCTGTGCCCCGCTATCAACTTGGCGTTCTCGGTCCAGTGCGAGAGCTGGGCCTGACAACAAACACTGGGCAGAGCGTGCTGCCTCGCTGGGGCATGACAGAGCTGCCGGGGGACACTGTGCAGAAGGATGTCAGGGAGACTTCACAGACACACCAGCACAACACCTGTGGCCAGGAGCATGGCCCAGCGGGGGATGGGAGAGCCAGGAGACCGCCAAGCAGGGGAGGAGTGGCAGGGCACAGCCCAGTGTCTGGGGAGCAGAGGCGGGGAGCGGGACACTGGAGAGGGCGGGAGGAGCCAGCCCTGGAGCATGAACGCCAGGCATGCTGCCCTTTCTAATGCTGGGGTCATTAAAGGGGTCTAGGGCGGGAAGCTCCTGAGTGTGCGGTGGCCTCTGTAATGGGCAGAGGGGCTGGAGGTGAGAGGACCCTGGCAGGAGTGTGCAGGCCTGGCGGTCGGAGGGGATGGGAGGCTGAGTCAGGCAGGGCTGGGGGGACAGGGAGCAGAGAGAAAAAGGCAGGGAAGAGCAGTGGGGATGCCAAGGGGCATGAATGCAGGGAGCAAGGGTGGGAATCCAGAGTGAAACCCTCAGCTTTGGTGACGGGAATGAGGGATACATGTGTCCAGTCTAGAGTAGCATCTCCACTGCAAACCACCAGAAACCAAAGCACCCCAAATCTCAGTAGCCCAAAAAGATGACTTGTGATGGTGGCTCCGATCTGTGGGTTGACTGTGCTCAGCAGGGCGGTTCTCATGTGTCTTACTCAGGCATCAGCTTCCAGGTAAAGTGGCTAGGCTGCCGAAAATTATCTGAAGACTCAACGGGACTGTGTCCAAGGTGTCTTCTTCACTCCTGCATCTGGTGCCTGGAGGAACCCCAACGGCTGGGAGCCCATTAACTCTTCTCCTCTTCACATGGATGGCCCTCCATGTGGCTCGCAGAGGCTTCCTCACAACATGGTGGTCCCAGGGTGGCTAACACCTTCCCCAGAGCAAGAGCCCCAGGAGGATCTGCAAGGCTTCTTCTGAGCTACCCAGAGGTCACAGAGCATCACCTCGACCACAATCTATTGGCCAAAAGTGAGTCCCAGAGAGAGCTCAGGACCCATGTGGGAGGAAATAAACAGAGAATTACCTAAGCTGTGTGCTCAAGTGGCCAGTGGAAGCCAAAGACTGAGCAGCCATCCTCACCCAGGGAAAGCTCGTAGGGCGAGAAGCAAAGTGCAGAAGGGTGGGGAGGGAAGGAGAGGGGAGCACGTTTTTTGGAGTGATGAAAATATCCTAAATGTAGATCACGGTGGAGTTTGCACAATCCTGTAATTATGCTAATAACAATGAATGTACACTTTAAATGGGTGAATTGTATGATATGTGAATTATATCTCAGATATGTTATAAAATTTTTTTAGAGAGAAAGGCTTTAAACAAATCTGTTCATGTATAGAAAATGTCCACAATAGGCAAATCCATAAAAACAGAAAGTAGATTCGTGGGAAACAACCTAACTGCCCATTGCTGGATAAAGTGCAGTGCGTCCACGAAACAAAATACTATTCAGCCTTAAGGAAGAAGAGAGCGCAGCCTGCATGGTGCTCATGCCTGGAATCCCAGCACTATGGGAGGCTGAGGCGGGCAGATCACGAGGTCAGGAGTTCAAGACCATTCTGGCCAACATGGTGAAACCCCGTTTCTACTAAAAATACAAAATTAGCCGGGCGTGGTGGTGCGTGCCTTCAATCCCAGCTAATTGGGAGGCTGAGGCTGGAGAATCACTTGAACCTGGGAGGTGGAATTTGCAGTAAACCAAGATGGCGCCACTGCACTCCAGCCTGGGCGACAGAGTGAGACTTTGTCTCAAATAAAAAAATAAATAAACAAAGAAGAGGAAGAGAATGCTTCCATATGCAACAACATGCATGACCCTTGAGGGCAGCATGCTGTGAGACAGGCCAGGCGCAGAAACACAAATGCTACATGATTCCATTTACAGGAAGAATCTAAAACAATTAAACGTGGCCAGGCCTGGTGGCTCACACCTGTCACTCCAGCACTTTGGGAGACCAGGGAGGGTGGATTGCTTGAGTCCAGGCGTTCAATGCCAAACCCTGTCTCTCCAAAACATACAAAAATAAGAAAGTAGCTGGATGTGGTGGTGCATGCCTGTAGTCCCAGCCACTCAGGAGGCTGAGGTGGGAGGATAGCTTGAATCCAGAAAGTGGAGGTTGCAGTGAGCCAAGATGGTACCATTGTACTCTAGCCTGGGCAATGGAAGACCCTGTCTTGAGAAAGAAAGAAAAAGAGAAAGAGAGAAAGAGAGAGAGAAAGAGAACAAAAGGAGAGAAAGAAAATATAACTGACTTAATAGCTGTAACAGCTTCCAGTGTATTCCTTAGGGTTTTCCATATACAATATCATATCTTCAGCATGTAGAGATGAGCTTACTTCTTTTGCAGTTTTTCTCAATTTATTACCTACTTGTTACAACTAGCATTTCAGCAAAATACTGAATAGAAGTCGCAAGAGAGAACACTCTTGTCTTATTCCTGAGTTCAGGGAAAAAGCATTTATTCTCTTCACCATTCAAAATTATGTCAACTGGGAATGATGGCTCGCACCTGCAATCCCGGCACTTTGGGAGGCCAAAGTGGGAAGACCACCTGAGCCCAGGACTTCGAGACCAGCATGAGCAACATAGGGAGACCCCATCTCTACCAAAAAGCAAATAAATAAATAGCCAGACAGTCAGGCATGCTGTCTCACACCTGTAGTCCCAGCTACTCAGGAGGCTGAGGCGAGAGTATTGCGTGAGCCCAAGAGGTGGCGATTGCAGTGATCGCACCACTGCATTATAGCCTGGGCAACAGAGCAAGATACTATCTCAAAAAAATGTCGCTTGAGCACAGTGGCTCATGCCCGTAATCCCAGAACTTTTGAATATCCACGTGAGATCACCTGAGCCCAGGAATTCGAGACCAGGCTGAAGGGCAACACCATGAGACTCTGTCTCACAGAAAATTTAAAAAGTAGCCTGGCGTAGTGGCACATGCCTGTGGTCCCAACTTCTCAGGAGGCTGAGGCAGGAAGATCGCTTGAGCCCTGGACGTCAAGGCTGCAGTGAGCCGGGATTGCACATTGTACTCCAGCCTGGGCAACAGAGTGAGATCCTATCTCAAAATTGTGTTGTCAAACTCACAGAATTGGAAAGGAGAATGGTAGTTGCCAGAGGCTGTGGCGAAGGCAAGAGGGAGTTGCTTCCTGGCAGATACGAAGTTTCAATCATGCAAAATGAGTATGTCCTAGGTCTGCTATACACTTTCATGCCTGTAGTGAACAATACTGGATTGTTCAATTAAAATTTTGTTAAAAGGGTGGATCTCATGTTAAATGTTTTATTACAATAAAAAATAAATTTTAGGAAGAAAGATGTTAACTCGGTTTTTTTGCAAATATCCTTTAATGGGTTGAGGAAGTTCCTTTCTGTTCCTAATTTGCTAAGTGTTTTTGAAGAGGCGTCTGGTTTTGTTAAATGCCTTTTCTGCATTTATTAAGATGACCATGTGGGTTTTGTCCTATATTTTATTCCTGTGGTGTATGATGTTATTACTTGGGGATATTAAGTCACCCTTGCATTCTTGAGATAAATCCTGCTTGGACATGGTGTGTAATCCTTTTTATGTTGCTGGATTTGGTTTGAAAATATTGTGTTGAGAATTTGTTGAGAATTTGTGGTCTATATTTTTCTTTCCTTACGATGTCTTTTTTTTCTTCAGGGTAATACTGACCTCATAGAATGAGTTAAGAAGCATTCTCTCCTTTTCCAACTCTTCCAACTTCAAAAGTTAAAACTTTTAAAAGTTAACATTTAAAGAAAAATTAACACTAATTCTTTTAAAACTCTTCCAGAGAAATTCACAAGGGAACATTTCCTAACTAATTTTATGAGGCCAATATCAGTATACTCTGATAGCAAAGCCAGACACAGATAATACAAAAAGAAAAAAAAAAACCATATGTTATGAATAAAAATCTTCAACAAAATAATAGCAAACAACTGGGTCAGGCACGGTGGCTCATGTCTGTAATCCCAGCACTTTGGGAGGCTGAGGCAGGAGAATCGCTTGAACCCAGGAGGCGGAGGTTGCAGTGAGTGGAGATCGTGCTGTTGCACTCCAGCCTGGGCAACAAGAGCAAAACTGTGTCTCAGAAAATAAATAAATAAATAAAATAGCCAGGCGCGGTGGCTCACACCTGTAATCCAAGCACTTTGGGAGGCTGAGGCAGGCGGATCACGAGGTCAAGAGATCGAGACCATCCTGGCCATCGTGAAACCCCGTCTCTACTAAAAATACAAAAAAATTAGCCGGGCGTGGTGGCGCGCGCCTGTGGTCCCAGCTACTCGGGAGGCTGAGGCGGAAGAATCGCTTGAACCCGGGAGGCGGAGGTTGCGGTGAGCCGAGATTGCGCCACTGCACTCCAGCCTGGACACAGAGCAAGACTCCGTCTAAATAAATAAATAAATAAATAAAATAAAAATAAAAAATAAATAAGAAAAAGAACAAAGGTGGCGAACTCACACTTTGCAGTCTTAAAACTGACTGTAGCACTCAGTAATGAAGACCGTGTGTTCTTGGTATAAGGACATTTACGCGGAGCAGAACTGAATGTCCAGACATAACCTCTGTGTGGGTTTCAGTTCATTTGACGTTGCTGTAACTGGCACCCGAGACCAGGTAGTTCGTAAAGAAGATACTTTTATCTGGCTCACACTTCTGGTGGCTGGAAAGGTTAAGACTGGCATCTGCATCTGATGAGGTCTGCAAGCTGCTTCAGCTCACGGAGAAACGCAGCAGGAGCTGCTGAGGGCAGAGAACCCTCGAGAGCACAAGGGGTGGGCTCTTTTTAACAACCGGTTTTCTCGGAGACTGACAGAGGGAGAACTCAGTCACCCCCAGGGAGGGCATTAACCTGTAAATCCCATGAGGGAGACCTAAACACCTCCCACCAGGCCCCACCTCCTGACACTGTAGCCACGGGGATCAGCTTCAACATCGGCTTTGGAGGAGGCAAACTTCCAAACCATAGCAGCATCTATGGCCAACTGACTTCCAACCAGGATGCCAAGGCCCTCCACGTAAAGAAGAGTCTCTTCAATAAACGGTGCTGGGACAACTGAGTGAGCAAAGGAATGACGTTGGACCCCTGCCTTACATCAGATGTAAATATTAACTCAAGAGAGTCAATAACCTAAATAGAAGAGCGAAAGCCAGAAACCCTGGACAAAAACGTAAAGGCGAATCTCCATGCCCTTGGCTATGGCCGCGGATTCTTCAAATGACACCAGGAGCCAGGGCAACATAATGAGGCCTCCTCTCTTCAAAAGATGAAAAATAAAAAAGTCAGCCACACATGGTGGCATGAGCCTTTGGTCTCAGCTACTCAGGAGGCTGAGGCAGGAGGATCACTTGAGCCCAGGAGGTCGAGTCTGCAGTGAGCCACGATGGCACCACTGCACTCCAGCCTGGGCCCTACCTGAAAAACAAACACACCAGAAGCACAAACAGCAAAGAAAAAAAGAGACAAATTAGACTTCAGTAACATTAAAAACTTTTATACATCGAAAGACATTATCAAGAAAGTAAAAGGATAGTCTACGGAGTGGGAGAAAATATTTTCAAATCATGTATTTGATAGGCGTCTAGTATCCCAAAATATTAATTCTTACAATTCAACAACAAAAAAACAAACAATGCGATTTTAAAATGGGCCAAGGGGCTGGGCTTGGTAGCTCACGCCTGTAATGCCAGCACTTTGGGAGGCTGAGGCAGGCGAATCAGCTGAGGTCAGGAGTTCGGGATCAGCCTGGCCAACACGGTGAAACCCCATCTCTACTAAATACAAAAAATTAGTCAGGCGTGGTGGCGGGTGCCTGTGGTCCCAGCTACTCAGGAGGCTGAGGAGGGAGGATTGCTTGAACCCAGGAGGCAGACGTTGCAGTGAGTCGGATCGCACCACTGCACTCCAGCCTGGGTGACAGAGCGACACCCTGTCTCAAAAGCTTTCAGTCGTAGTAACATCAGAGGGAAGACAGGTACGGCATTCAGTTTGTTCAGTACCATACACAAGCCCCCAGCACGGGCCAAAGAGGAGCTTGAGAGCCGTGCGATGCTCTACTTTTTGTTGAATACAAATATTCTCATCCACCTTTCAGAGAGTGGCTTCTATCTGTCTAAATCACTGGGAGTGAACTCATGGAGTTCTAGGGGGCAAAAGCCCTGGGAGGTCGGGTTGGCCACAAAGCCTGAGATTTTCCCCAATTTATGAATTCGTTTTGAATTCCATACACCCAGCACCTCACTAACACCAAGTGTGAGGCCTCAAGAATCCGACTGGAAACTTTCTTCAGTGAAAACTAACTTATCTTCATTTATTTCAAGGCTGGTGCTAATTTTTGTTGTTGACTGTTCTGGCCTCTGATTATGGAGGTATACTGGGTGGGAACTGTCAGGGGAAGCTATTTGGAAGGCAGGAGTGAGCCAGAGCACATAGCAAGATCCAAACCAGTGAGCAGGCAGAACCCAGACAGCAAACTCTCCGCAGACCTGGCAGAGGCTCTTGGAGCTGGAAGAGAGGGCCACCTGGTGGCACTGGAGCAGAAGTCCAAAACACGTTCTCACCCACGTGTCCAAACAGCTACCGAACCAGGTCCCATGGGAAACTTACGGGATGAAGTCTCTTTACAGTATGCTGCAAGGGTGTGTAACCACATTTAACGGAAAGGGACCTCCCTGGATGTAATCCAGTGACATCGCACACGCACCGTCTCACACCCACAAAGAGAATCCCCAGGTCTTCAGTACGTGATGCCTGGAAGCCTCACATACCTTCTGCAGGCATCGCCCAGGCACGTTTTCCACATGAGTAGTGTCTGGATTAATCGGAAAGGTTCCAGCGAGCATGGGAAAGCGACAGCAGCAGTGTCCCGAGCACAACGGAGAGCTCTCTCCACCCTGCCTTGGGAATTCCAGGGTGACTGTCACTGGAAGAACAGGCACTGGCAGTGTTTCCTGGTTTTTTGGCATTAGCCCACAAACCCAGCCACACTGTGGATTTGTCCCAGAGTGTAACCCTTAGCTAAAGCCATCCACACGTGACGGTCGTGTGGATTTCCTGTAAGGAAAAGGAAAAGATTCAGACAGCAGGAAATAAAGGGTGGGGGAAGGCCAAGGCTTTCATGATGGCACAGAAGTCTTGATTCACGATCTTGGGAAAGCCGTCAGCATTTAGGATGCCATCTGCCTCTGGGGAAAACTTCCCTGGTCAGCTTTACCTTAATGTCTCCAAAAGGTGTGTGGTTCCAAGAATCTGGAGGGGTCTTTTTGAGTTTGGGGTTAACCTATTTTTCTAAAAAATACACAAGTTCTGGGTCCATCGTTCCTATACACAAAATTAGCAGGAGTGCCAGAAGGTGGCTCCCAGACTCCTTGATTCAGACAAACCCACTACCCAAAGGGACCTCCAGGAGGCCTCTATCTGGATACAATGCAGTTAATTTTTGGATCCGATTCAATCCTGGACCCATTCCAGCCTAAGAATTGCTCAGATTCAGAGGACTCAGAACACAGGTTCGCAGAGCATAAATCCAGCAGCGAGAACCCACCTACGATTCTGGTTGCTTTGAGAGATCAGTCAGCATACGGGCCCTCATAGCCATTCAGTGTTCCTAGCAGGCGGCTGGTGGTCTACATCAGATCCCACTTCTGATGCCAAGCTGTTAAAACAAAAGCTCTGAACAAACTAAACAGAGTTGTTTTTATTTTTAGATGGAGTCTCACTCTGTCACGCAGGCGGGAGCACAGTGGCTCAATCTTGGCTCACTGCAACCTCTGCCTCCCGGATTCAAATGATTCTCCTGCCTCAGCCTCCTGAGTAGCTGGGATTACAGGTACCATGGCGACTGGCTAATTTTTGTGTTTTTAGTGGAGATGAGGTTTCACCATGTTGGCCAGGCTGGTCTTGAACCCCTGACCTCAAGTGATTCACCCACCTTGGCCTCCCAAAGTGCTGGGATTACAGGCATAAGCCACTGTACCCAGCCAACAGAGTTTAATCGAGCAAAAGATAACTCATGAATCAGGCAGCACTGGGAACCAATGGGGGAGGTTTGGGAGCTCCACTCTGTAATGTGGGCAAGGAGTTTTCAGAGTTAGAACACAGAAGTGAGATATTTTTTAAAAAATCACAATCAGCTTGATTTTGTTACAGCTTGAGGTGTTTGCCTTATATGGACATGGTCAGATCAGCTGGCAGGCTGTCACTGGCTGAGACCTTGCCATTTGTTCCAGAAAATACTTCTAAGTTAGGCTTTTAGTTTATGAGGTACAGTCTGTCGGTTTGTTGTTAACCTAGAAACTCAAGGTACAGGGGCAGCCTCAAGGCCAAATGTGAGTTAATCTTAACAGTTCAAACAAGTACTTACACACCAACATTTATAACAGCACTGTTCAGTTATTTTGAAAGCAACCTAAATGCCTTTGCACAGCCTTACGTGTCACTTGGCCGTAACGAGGAGTGACACACTGATGCATGCTACCGTGTGGGTGAACCTTGAAAACACGCTCAGTGAATGAAGCCAGACACAAAAGGTCATGTAGTACGAGGCGTAGAAGGGGTCATGATTGCTTAATGGATGGGGGTTTTACCTTGGGGTGGGGAAAATGTTTGGGGACTAAATGGAGGTGGTGGTTGCACAATATTGTGAATGTCACTGAATTGTTTAAAATAGTTAATTACATCCTATGATGATTTTTATCACAATAAAGATTATTTTGTGAAATACTGTGATGTTTGCGATTTGCTTCAAAATAATGTGGGTGGAGCGGAGACACGAAAAGTTAGAAAAAGAAAACTCTGGCTTGCAAATGAAAAAATGCGCCGGCCATGGATCCCTCTCCAGCTCAGGGCTGGGGCTACGGCAGAGGCAGGAGCTGGAAGCCAGGGATCTGCAGGCAAAGATGGGAGCGCAGGTTCCGCTCCAAGCCCCGACAGCCGCTGCAGGAATCGGCCTGGACCGGAGCGGGGGCGCCGCGGGGACCCGCAGGACTTTCCACGTCTTCCTCCTCGATCTCGAAAAACTTCCACCCGGGGAAATCCCAACCCTCCAACCTCGAGACCGCGGGTTCCGGGCTCGGCCCCCACCTGGACTGGGGCTGAGCTGCGGTGCCCCCGGTTCTGCCCCTGTGAGGCCCGGCTCCTAGCTCCACCCGGGACACCTGGGACACCCGGGACACCCGGGACACCTGCGGGGCGGGGCGGGGCCGGGCACCCTGGCGGCAGCGGGGGGCAGGGCAGGCACGAGGCCGCGCCCTGGAGGCGGAGCCATCAGCTCCCCGCCCGCCCCGCGCCCCCCGCCCTCGGTGCGCAGCGGGACCGACCCTCAGCCCGGCATTGGCTTCCCGGAGGTGGGGGCCGCCCGCGCCATGGCCGCCACCCAGCCCCAGCCCCCCTCGGGGGCGACCGCCCGGCGCCTAGCCCGGGGCTGCTGGTCCGCCCTCTGGGACTACGAGACGCCCAAGGTGATCGTCGTGAGGAACCGGCGCCTGGGCGTCCTGTACCGCGCCGTGCAGCTGCTCATCCTGCTCTACTTCGTGTGGTGCGCACGGGGCGCGGGGCAGGGGCTGGGACTGGGGGCGCGGGGCAGGGGCAGGGCCTGGGACTGGGGAC
>PVKV010041468.1:0-11428 GCA_004027835.1 Alouatta palliata | reverse complement strand
TTGTTACCCAGGCTGGAGTGCAATGGCACGATCTCGGCTCACCGCAACCTCCGCCTCCTGGGTTCAAGCAATTCTCCTGCCCCAGCCTCCTGAGTAGCTGGGACTACAGGCACGTGCCACCATGCCCAGCTAATTTTTGTATTTTTAGTAGAGACGGGGTTTCACCATGTTGACCAGGATGGTCTCGATCTCTTGACCTGGTGATCCACCCACCTCGGCCTCCCAAAGTGCTGGGATTACAGGCGTGAGCCACCGCGCCCGGCCTGGGGCAGGAATTTGTATGTGACTTAGCTGGGTGCCTGCAGCTCAGGGTCTGTCTTGGGGCTACAGTCATTTCAGGGCTCCAGGTGGGGAGAATCTGCTTCTAAGTTGCTCATGTTGCTGTTGGCAGGCCCTGGGTCCTCCTGGCTGTTGGCCAGAGACATCAGTTCTTTGCCACGTGGGTCTCTCCCTAGGGCAGCTCACAACGCAGCAGTTGGCTTCCCTCAGAGTGAATGAGCGAGAGAAAGAGAAAGGGCATCCAAGACTCAAGCCACATTCTTTTTGTAACCTAATTTTAGAACTGACACTAGGTCCAGCCCACACACAGGGGAAGTGCATTATAGAGGCCGTTCACCTCCTGCAGCCTTGAAAGATGACGGGCAGGAAGTAGGCAGGTGGAGAGGCTAAGAGTAGGAATGGCAGGCCCAGCAAAAGAAACTGCCCAGGCAAAGCCCTGGAGGCATGGAATGGCAGGGAGTGAGTGTTTCTGAAGGGCAGGAGACTGCCTTTCTTCCTGGGCCCCAGGTGAGGCAGCAAATCAGAAGGGGCTGGCATCAGTAGCTGTACCTCACCCAACCCCTTAATATAGATGGGGAAGAACTGAGCAGGAGCTAAGCGACCAAGGCCATAGTGACTGGCAAGTTGCTGCTGGGTTTCAGCATCTGTTTTCCCAGATAGAAGAGAATTCCATCTGGGAATTTATATCCAAGCTTGATTGTCCCTTGCACATCTCCTAACTGATCTCTAAGCTCCCTTCTGTTCTCACCCAGCTCTAGTCCTTCCTTTTCATAGACTGTATTAGAGGGATTGTTCTGAAGCCTGGAGTAACCAGGCCATGCCCTTACCTGAAACCTGTCTTGGCTCCCAGTGCCTGAGAGTACAAGCTGGGCCTAGCTTCTTGGTGTGGACATTCAATGCCTCACCCCACCCCCGGCCCATTGCCCCTGCCTGTGTGCTGAGGGAAGATCCTGGAAAGGCTGCCTCTCCTTGACCCGCTGCTGGGTCATGCCTCTAGCCACACTGTGCAGGCTGCCCCCTTTGCCCAGTCCCCAAAACACTCCTCAGGCCAGGCATGGCGGCTCATGCCTGTAATCCCAGCACTTTGGGAGGCCGAGACAGGTGTATCACTTGAAGTCATGAGTTCGAGACCAGCCTGGCCAATATGATAAAACCCTGTCTCTACTAAAAATACAAAAATTAAGCAAGGTGTGATGGCTCATGCCTATAATCCCAGCACTTTGGGAGGCCAAGGTGGGTGAGTCACTTGAGGTCAAGAGTTCAAGATCAGCCTGACCAATATGGTGAAACTCTGTCTCTATTAAAAATACAAAAGTTAGCTGGGTGTGATGGCATGCATCTGTAGTCCCAGCTACTCAGGAGGCTGAGACAGGAGAATCACTTGAACCTAGGAGGTGGAGGTTGCAGTGAGCCCAGATCATGCCACTGAATTCCAGCCTGGACAACAGAGTAAGATTGTTTCAAAACAATAAAAAATACAAATACAAAAACTAGCTGGGCATGGTGGAGTGCACGCCTATAATCCCATAATCCCAGCTACTCAGGGGGCTGATGCAGGAGAATTGCTTGAACCCAGGAAGCAGAGGTTGCATGAGCCAAGATCGCACCATTGCACTCTAGCCTGGGCATCGCAGTGAGATTCCATATCAAAACAAAAAAACAAAAAGCCGCTCTTCAGGGCTCTGTATCACCTCCCCCTCCTTGATCTTTCGACTATTCAAGTCCCCAACACAGGGCGTAACAAAAAGTACCAGGGGCAGGCCGCAGATGTCCCTCTGGAAAACGAGATAAAACAGAACTGCCACTTCTTCCTGCCCTTCAGTTCGTGGCACAGTGAGATGCCTGGTTACTCAGCAGCAAGGTCACGGGAGCCTACCCATATTGGCACAGGCACTTGTTTTTGCCCTAAATGTCAGGTTGAGGACACAGATGCTGGTTTCTGTGGCTCACCAGTAAGGCCTTGTCACCCCAAAACACACCAACTGTTGTATTCACCCTGTGTCTCATCACGCCTAATTTGTTCTGTATCTGTTCTGGGTCCATTGAGGATGGTGACCCTGCTTACTCCCGCCATTCCTGGTAGAGTGTGCCTGACCTAGGAGGTGCTCATTGGTGTGTTATGACAATTTTTATTATCTTCAAGGGCAAAGGAGGGCAGAGCCAGCTTCTAGGGGCCAGGACAGGCCCTTTGCCCCTTGCGTTTCCTTCTGTTGCTGGAATCTGGGAGTCAGGGAAATGACATAGGCTATAATCGTCAGGGAAGGCAAGCTTGGCCACCTTACCCCTGTGGAAATTAAAGATAGCCAAGCGCTCACAGAACCATCAGGAAGCTGGAGAACTGGGCTAACTGGAGGCTGAGAAACAGAGCTGGGCGATGGCCTCACAGGAAAAACAGTCTGGTCCAATGGGATGACTGCACAGGCAGGAGAAACTTCCATCGGCTCTTTTCAGCCCACTGTCAGTCTGCCTAGGATTTCAGTTCTAGGGAGGGAGTGACCACTTTCTACTTCCAGAGAGGGCCAAGGGGACCTTGCCTGCCCAGTCCTTGGAGAGCTCAGATTCTACCAGACTGGTACCCACAGGAAGAAATGGGTACTTTGGGGAAGCAGGAAGAGGCATCAGAATCAGGAAGTCAGAAGATAGCAGCTTGGCACCACATGGCATACACTCCCTATACACACACTGGGTCTCATTCCAGCACCGCGGGGACCTGGGCAATGTCCGCGCTGATGCTGATGGCCGTGCCATCTTCAGGATGGAGGATGAGCAGCTGAAGGTAAGGTGGAAAAGAAGGTGGGCACCCTTCCTAACAGGGTCCATTGTCTGAGGCTGTCATCTCCCCTCAAAGGTGTGGGATGTGATTGGCCGCAGCCTGATCATTGATGAGGGAGAAGATGACCTGGGCCGGGGAAGCCATCCCTTATCCAAGATCACAGGGAACTCTGGGGAGAGGTGAGTGGTGTCGGCCCCTGCAGGAGGCTATGCTCTGCGGATGGTGCATGAGGAGCCCAGTGGTGGAGGTATAAACAAGTATCCACCCCTAACCACACATTCTTCTGCAGGTTGGCCTGTGGCATCATCGCACGCTCAGCTGGCCTCTTCCAGAACCCCAAGCAGATCTGCTCCTGTGATGGCCTCACCATCTGGGAGGAGCGAGGCCGGCCCATCGCTGGCAAGGGCCGAAAGCAGTCAGCCCAGACCCCTGCTCACCTTTGAGCAGGGCCTCACCTTGGCTCTGTTGCTGTCCTCCAGCGTGAGCATTTTCCACTTCCAGAGGGGGCCAGAGGGACCTTGCCTGCCTAGTCTTTTGAGAGCTCAGTACAAGGCAGCAGCTACTTCTATTTCCCTTGGCAAATGAAAGTTTTATTTTCACATGGAACTTGGTGTTTTGTGCTTGTCTCCATGTCCTGTAAGGGCTTGGTGAACACAACTCTGCCTCTGCCCTTTGCATCAGGGCCAGCCCTTAGCATTGGAGCCAAACAAACCTGAATTCAAACCCATACACACACTGAAGTCCCCGTCTTCCTCCTTGGAGCCATCATGAAGAGCCACCACAGTCAAATTTCTGTTTGTGGCCTGCCCTCTCCCCTCACTATGGCTGATTGGAACCAGAGTGGACACCTGACCTGTGGTGGCCCGTGCTTTTCCTGAGAAATCAGAGCAGATCCAGCTTTAGTTTCTTCCTGTGGTTGGACTCATAACATGGGAATATGGGAACTTTGGTTGGGTGGCCCTCTTCTCCCTGCCTTACTGACTGAGTATCAGAAAAAGCCAGTCAGCTAAGGAGGAAGAATGAGGCAGGAAGAACCTAACAGTTGCTGGAGAATCCCAGTCACTCTGGAGTCCCTCCTCTGGGCCTTTCCTGAGGCCGGCTGCCTCCTGCCCCAAGATTAAAGACATGCTCCTGTATCCTCCTAATGCATCATCCTGTTAAAATAATCTGGTTTGAGGCCGGGCACAGTAGCTTACACCTGTAATCCCAGCATTTCGGAAGGCCAAGGCAGAAGGATCCCTTGAGCCCAGGAGTTTGAGACCAGCTGGGGCAACAGAATAAGACCTCATCTCTACAAAAATAATTTTTTAATTAGCTGGGCGTGGTGGTGCATGCTTGTGATCCTGGCTACTTGGGAGGCTGAGGTGGGAGGCTCGCTTGAGCCTGGGAGGTCAAGGCTGCAGTGAGCTGTGATTACGCCACTGTACTCCAACCTGGGCAGCAGAGCTCAACTTCATCTCAAAAACAAAACAAAACAAGCACCTGACTTGATTTCTTTTAGTCATAAGTAAAAACCATTAATTAGGAAGGCCAGGCATGGTGGCTCATGCCTGTAATCCCAGCACTTTGGGAGGCAGAGGCAGGCAGATCACCCGAGGTCAAGAGTTCGAGACCAGCCTGGCTAACATGGTGAAACCCCATCTCTACTAAAAATACAAAAATTAGCTGGGTGTGGTGATGGGCACCTGTAATCCCATCTACTTGGGAGGCTGAGGCAGTAGAATCTCCACCCGGGAGGCAGAGGTTGCAGTGAGCCGAGATCGCACCACTGCACTCTAGCCTGGGCAACAGAGCAAGACTCCATCTCAAAAAAACAACAACAACAAAAAACTATTAATAAATGAAGTGCTTGGCACAGAGCCTGGCACACAAAGTTAAGGGAGCAGCAGCTGTGATTCTGAGGCTGCATGGGACCCTTAGGGGCAGCCCTAGCAAAGCTCCCCCTTTCTGTGGATGGATGGGCTGCTAACCAGAGAACAGTTTGTGGGGCCTTGGGTTCAGAGTCTCCCTGCTCATCTATTCTGTCCCTATACCCCCACTCCCATGCGGTGGCTTGCTTGTCCTTGACAAAGCTGCTTTTATGACAGAGTGAGCTGGCAAACTACAAACTTTGCCCCTATGCTGCGTGCTTGGAACGGGGTGGGTGGTTTCACAGTTAGTTGTCCTTGGATTCCAGGCAGAGCCCCTGGCTCTGCTCCCATTCACCAGGCCCTGCCTCGTTTCCCTTTCAAGGCTGTGGGTTCCACCTCTGTACTCAACCCTTGGACTCTGCTCTTTCTGGCCAAACCTATGCTGGTTGTTTTCCAGCTCCCCGTGGTTGCTGGGAGCCAAACCCTTTTAAGCCCAGGCTCAGGCTGTCTTTCCCCACTTCCAGGTCATTGCAGAAACTCATTCTGGATTCTGCCCACAGCTAACCTCTAACAACCTCTCATCTCCATTCTGGAATGATACCTGGGTTTTAATCTTTTTAAGGCTAAACAATTCAGCATGACACCACTCTATTAACCTCTTTTTTTTTTTTTCCTTTTTGTGAGACAGTTTCACTCTGTTGCCCAAGCTAGAGTGCAGTGGCTCACGCCTGTAATCCCAACAATTTGGGAGGCTGAAGTGGGTGGATCACTTGAGGTCAGGAGTTTGAGACCAGCCTGGCCAACATGGCAAAACTCCATCTCTACTAAAAATACAAAAATTATCCAAGAGTAGTGGCACGTGTCTGTAATCCCAGCAACTTAGGAGGCTGAGGCATGACAATCACTTGAACCCAGGAGGTAGACATTGCAGTGAGCTGAGATCGCACCACTGCACCCCAGCCTGGGTGACAGAGTGAGACTTCCATCTCAAAAAAAAAAGAGTTCAACATCTTCATTAGGTTTTCTTCTGAACTTCTGGCTGTGTGGTTTTTCAAGGTTTATTTTTAAATCACAACACTGCTCAAACATCTTAAAGCCTAATCTGCAAAGCAGAAGTGGGACTGCAGGCAAAGATGGTCCGCTCTGGCCAGGCACAGTGGCTCACACCTGTAATCCCAGCACTTTGGAAGGCCAAGACAGGAGGACTGCTTGAAGCCAGTTTGAGACTAGCCGGGCCAAGAAAGCAAAACTCTGTCTCTACAAAAAATAATTTTAAAATTAGTGAAATGTGGTGGCACAGGTCTGTAGTCCCAGCTACTTAGCAGGCTGAGGCAGGAGGATTGCTTGTGCCAAGGAGTGTGCAGCTGCAGTAAGCCATGGTCATGCCACTGTGCTCCAGCCTGGTTGAGAGTAAGACCTTGTCTCTAAAAAAAATAAAAATAATATTTAAAAGGCCGGGCACGGTGGCTCATGCCTGTAACCCCAGCACTTTGGGAGGCCGAGGCGGGTGGATCACGAGGTCAAGAGATCGAGACCATCCTGGTCAACATGGTGAAACCCTGTCTCTACTAAAAATACAAAAATTAGCTGGGCATGGTGGCACGTGCCTGTGGTCCCAGCTACTCGGGAGGCTGAGGCAGGAGAATTGCTTGAACCCAGGAGGCGGATGTTGCGGTGAGCCGAGATCGCGCCATTGCACTCCAGCCTGGGTAACGAGAGCGAGAACTCCGTCTCAAAAAATAATAATAATAATAATATTTTTTAAAAGCCTGTAATCCCAGCACTTTGGGAGGCCAAGATGGGAGGATTGCTTGATCCCAGGAGGTCAAGGTTGCAGTGAGCCATGATTGTGCCACTGCACTCCAGCCTGGGGGACAGAGTGAGACCCTGTCTCAAAAATAAATCAATAAATAAGAAGGAAAATTTGAGGCCAAGTCGGGAAGACTACTTGAGGCCAGGAGTTTCACTCTTGTTCCCCAAGCTGGAGTGCAATGGTGTGATCTGGGCTCATCGCAACCTCTGCCTCCCAGGTTCAAGCAATTCTGCCTCAGCCTCCCTAGTAGCTGGGATTACAGGCATGCGCCACCATGCCCAGCAAATTTTGTATTTTTAGTAGAGATGGAGTTTCTCCATGTTGGTCAGGCTGGTCTTGAACTTTCGACCACAGGTGATCCGCCTGCCTCGGCCTCCCACGATTACAGGCATGAGCCACCGTGCCCTGCCTCTACAAAAATTTTTTTAAAAAATTAGCTGCCCAGCATGGTGGTGCATGCTTATAGTTCCAGCTACTCAGGAGTCTGATGAGGACTGCTTGAGTCCCAGAGTTTGAAGTTACAGTGAACTGTGATCAAGCCACTGTACTCTAGAATGGCAAAGAGCAAAACCTTATCTCAAAAAAAACTTTTGGCCAGGTGCAGTGGCTCACGCCTGTAATCCCAGCATCCTGAGGCAGGTGGATCACCTGAAGTCAGGAGTTCGAAACCAGCCTGACCAACATGGAGAAATCCTGTCTCTACTAAAAATACAAAAAATTAGCCAGGCATGGTGGCACATGCCTGTAATCCCAGCTACTTGGGAGGCTGAGGCAGGAGAATCATTTGAACTTGGAAGACAGAGGTTGTGGTGAACCGAGATTGTGCCATTACACTCCAGCCTGGGGAACAAGAGTGAAACTCCGTTTCAAAAAAAAAAAAAAAATTAATCGTTAGCAAATATCTATATGGTTCCTCTTATATAGTACTATTACATTCCAGGCTCTGTTATAAACACTTTAAATGCGTAATTTATTTAATCCTCGTGACAATACCACAAGGTAAGTACTGTTATTATCCCTTGTTACAGATGAGGAAACTAAAACAGAGTGGTTTTGTACCTTGCCCAAGGTCACACAGCTAGGAACACAGTAGAGTCCAGATCCAGACCCAGGTGGTCTGACTCCAACTCTATGCTTTTAATTATTAATTGGTTCCCAAGTATGGAAAGCAAGATTTGTTTGTTATAAGTAGAAATCGTCTAGAAAAAGGCAATAGCTAGCTATTAAAATAAAGGCTGAGTACAATGGATCACGCCTGTAATCTCGACACTTTGGGAGGCTGAGGCAGGCAGATCACCTGAGGTCAGGAGTTTGAGATCACCTGGCCAACGTGGCAAAATCCCATCTCTACTAAAAAAACAAAAATTAGCCAGGTGTGGTGGCAGGCACCTGTAATTCCAGCTACTTGGAAGGTTGAGGTATGAGAATCACTTGGACCCAGGAGGCAGAGGTTGCAGTGAGCCGATATCACGCTACTGCATTCCAGCTCTTGTACAGAGCAAGACTTCATCTCAAAAATAAGATAAAAATTGTTCACTGGGTGTGTTTGCTCATTCCTGTAATCCCAGCACTTTGGGAGGCTGAGGCAGGTGGATCACCTGAGGTCAGGAGTTTGAGACCAGCCTGGCCAACATGGTGAAACCCTATCTGTATCAAAAATACAAAAATTGCCATGCACAGTGGTTCACGCCTGTAATCCCAGCACTTACGGGAGGCCAAGGTGGGCGGATCACTTGAGGTGAAAAGTTAGAGACCAGCCTGGCCAACATGGCAAAACCCCGTCTTTAGTAAAAATATAAAAAATTAGCCGGCTGTGGTGGTGAGCACCTGTAATCCCAGCTACTCAGGAGACTGAGGCAGGAGAATTGCTTGAACCCGGGAGGCGGAGGTTGCAGTAAGCCAAGATCATGCCACTACACTTTAGCCTGGGCAACAGAGCCAGACTCCGTCTCAAAAATTTAAAAAAAAATGAAAAAAATACAAAAATTAGGCCAGGCATGGTGGTTTACACCTGTAATCCCAGCATTTTGGGAGATGGAGGCAGGCAGATCACGAGGTCAGGAGTTCGAGACCAGCCTGACCAACATGGTAAAACCCCATCTCTACTAAAAATACAAAAAGTAGCTGGGCGTGGTGGCGCATGCCTGTAATGCTAGCTACTCAGGAGGTTGAGGCAGAAGAATTGCTTGAATCCAGAAGGTGGAGGTTGCAGTGAGCCAAGATCGTGCCACTGCCCTCCAGCCTGGGTGTCAGAGTGAGACTCCGTCTCTAAATTAATTAATTAATTAATTAATAAGTTGGGCATGGTGGCAGGCTCCTGTAATCCCAGCTACTCGGGAGGCTGAGGGAGGAGAATAACTTGAACCCAAGAGGCAGAGGTTGCAGTCAGCTGAGATGGCACCACTGCAGTTCAGCCTGGGCAACAGAGTGAAACTCCATCCCAAAAGACAGAAACAACAAAAAAATAAAAATTGTTCGTTGTAAACCCCCACATGGTTTCTGTGGTTTCTGTGAACTTGTTTCCTCAGCTGCCCTAAATATTCAGCCTCATTATCCTTTTGTAAGGGACCTCCTGGGATTTTTGCTCTTTGCTCCCTGGAGCTTTCTCTCTTACCCCTTCCCATTTTCAGTTCTGCCTGGGATTCCGTTCTGTGGGTGTGTGGATTTTTAAAGAACCTTGTGTTTTTCCCAAGTCAGAGATCTAAGTTGGATCCTGGCCAAGGGGCCCAGTTAAAAGTCTATCTTCAGAGCAGTGACAGACCTTGGCCCATGGAATGCTGGCTACCGGATTTCTCGATTTTGACCCAGTGATACTAATTTTAAACTTCTGGCCTCCAGAATTGTGAGATGGGTTCTTGGAAAATATAGGTTGTTTCCAAAGGGCCCTGTAGTATGAAAGGTGAGTACAATTCGGCTTCTGGAAAGCCTTCTCCCGGTTCTTCCTCTTCATCTTCCCTAACCTCTCCACCATAGTGGCTCTAAGTGAGGGCCCCTGTCATTCCTGGACCAGAGTATGAGCATCACCGGGAAGCCTGTTTGAAATGCAAATTCTGGGACTTCACTCCATATCAACTGAGTCAGAAACTCTGGGGGTAAAGCCTAGAAATCTGTTTTGTTGTTGAGATGGAGTCTCACTCTGTTGTCCAGGCTGTAGTGCAGCGGTGCAATCTCTGCTCACTGCAACCTCTGCCTCCTGGTGTCAAGTGATTCTCCTGCCTCAACTTCCCAAGTAACTGTGACTACAGGCTCTCGCCACTACGCCTAGCTAATTTTTGTATTTTTAGTAGAGACAGGGTTTCACTATGTTGGCCAGGCTGATCTCGAACTCCTGATCTCAGGTGATCCACCTGCCTCTGCCTCCCAAAGTGCCATGCTGGGATTACAGATTGTGAGCCACCGCACCCGGCCTTTTTTTTCTTTGAGATGAGGTCTTGCTACGTTGCCCAGGCTGGAGTGCAGTGGCCATTCACAGGCACAATCACAGTGTACTACAGCCTTGAACTCTTTAACTCCAGGGTTCAAGCAGTTTCCTTACTCAGCCTGCTGAGTAGCTGGGACTACAGGTGTGTGCCACCATGCCTGGCACAAGTGTTTCTGATGTGCATTAATGGTATTGGTGCACAGAAAAGATTATTTTACTTTTTTTTTTTTTGAGACAGAGTCTCACTCTGTTGCCCAGGCTAGAGTGCAGTGGCACAATCTCAGCTCACTGCAACCTCTGCTTCTCAGGTTAATGTGATTCTCCTGCCTTGGCCTCCTAAGTTGCTGGGATTGCGGGCATGTGCCACCATGCCCAGCTAATTTTTGTATTTTTGGTCAAGACAGAATTTTGCTATGTTGGCCAGGCTGGTTTCGATCTCATGCTCATGGCCTCAATTGATTGACCCACCTCAGCCTCACAAAGTGCTGGTATTACAGGCTTGAGCCACTGCTCCTAGCCTGTATTTGCTTTTCTAAAAAATTACTAGGCTAGATGCAGTGGCTCACGCCTGTAATCTCAGCATTTTGGGAGGCTGAGGCAGGCAGATCACAAGGTCAGGAGTTCAAGACAACCCTGGCTAGTATAGTGAAACCCCGTCTCTACTAAAAAATACAAAAATCAGCCAGCCTGGCATGCACCTGAAATCCTAGCTACTCAGGAGGCTGAGACAGGAGAATTGCTTGAACCTGGGAGGTGGAGGTTGCAGTGAGCTGAGATCCCGCCACTGCACTCCAGCCTGGGTGACAGAGTGAGACTGTCTCAAAAAAAAAAAAAGTTACTGTGGTAGGCTGATAATGACCCCAAATTTAGCAGGTCCTAATCTCTGGAACCTATAAATGTTACCTTATTTGGAAAAACAGTTTTTACAAATGTGATTCAATTAAGATTTTGATTTGGGGAGATTATTCTGGATTTCCTGGATTGGCCCCAAATGCAAGCACATATATCCTTAAAAGAAGAAGACAGGCCGGGCGCGGTGACTCACGCCTGTAATCCCAGCACTTTGGGAGGCCGAGGCGGGTGGATCACGAGGTCAAGAGATCGAGACCATCCTGGTCAACATGGTGAAACCCCGTCTCTACTAAAAATACAAAAATTAGCTGGGCATGGTGGCACGTACCTGTAGTCCCAGCTACACGGGAGGCTGAGGCAGGAGAATTGCTTGAACCCGGGAGGCAGAGGTTGCGGTGAGCCGAGATCGCGCCACTGCACTCCAGCCTGGGTAACAAGAG